>PVKM010002476.1:0-64793 GCA_004027735.1 Carollia perspicillata | reverse complement strand
CTCAGTGACAATAGCTGGGACAATCTGATGATATCATCATAACTTTATGTGATTTTCTGCATCCTTACGCCTGCATTCTCCAACAATTATAGCAGTGGCTACTTCCTACATTATTAGAGGATTAGTCACTGATGTTTAATCAGTAAAAGAATCATAATTAATCAAAGTGCCATTTTAGAAGAACTTGCCAGTGGTCAGGAAGACTTTCCAGCCTTCTGATAAATCTTATCATGGAAAGCTGCAATAAGCAGATTAAATAAATTGGGCTTTCTCAATTTAAAATATAATTTCATAACTTCAATTACGAGTTTTCCAGAATTCTAAACTAGGACATATATATTCTATTCTCTATTTCAGGAACATAAAAATCAGTTTTTAAAGCCAAAAAAGTCCTTTGAAGAAAAAATATCCAAACCAAATCTTGGTAATGGTTTTAAGTTCATTCAACATGAACTATTTTAGCATCACTCTCCTGATAGCCATGCAAATAAAAAAGAGTCTGTATTCAGTCTCTTGATTTACTGAGCATTCCCATCATGGTTTTCATATGTATACATAAGTATTCATATTCACTCTAGTCTGAAGATTAACCAAAGAAATTCATCTAGAAGGGATCATGAGGTATGGCTATGTCAGGAAGCCTGAAAGTTCACCCTAAGTTCACCTGGGCCACCTGAAATGTAGTCTATCAGATCTGAGTTAGAGCCTTAGCTCTACTTCTCAGCAGTTGCATAAACTTCATCTGAAAAAAGTTGCTAATAAAAATAGCTATTGCATTAAGGTTGCATGGATAAACTAAATGAAAGCTTATAGAGCCCTTGGCACAGTGTCTGGCACATCAAACATGGCCCTGAATGGTAAATAATCTTTTATCACATACTGCAATAGCTCTTCTATTTCTCAAGAATCACAAGATGTTCAAAAAGATGTTGACTGATGTACATCCCTGCCGTACAAACTGATCCTGAAAAAATGTTTCCCCTTTTTTTATTTCCCACCTGTCATCTGATACTTCAGTCCATTTCTCCTGCTTCTGTAGATTTCTCTCACCCATTCTCCTCCAGAAAGGAGTCTATGGTGGGCATTACGGAAGATAAATACTCAGAGTTCATCTTCCTGCTTTTTGTCATATCTCTGTCCCAACCCAGTCTGTGAAAATGGATACAAACCACTGCGCATTTGTCCAAACACACAGAACCATAACAACCAGAGCAAACCCTAAGGTAAACCATGGACTCTAGCTGATAATTAGTAACAAATGCACCACTCTGGTGGGGGCATGATAATAGCGGAAGGTGCTATCAGTGTGTGGAAACAGGAGATACACGGGAAATCTCTGTACCTCTCTCTCAATCTCTGCTCTAACCAAGTCTTTTTAAAAAACTAAGCATTAATAAAATAAAAAAAAAGCTTTAGTCTGACTTTGAAAAGTTGACCTATACTTTAGAAAAAATGGTCTGTATTTTGAGTCATTCCAGAGCTAACATTGTGAGTTTTACTTTTTTAAAACAAGATCTGAGTGAGAAGAGACACTGGGAGGGAGTCTTCCCACATACAGGAGAGAGCTGTTTCAGGCCCTGGGCTGGGCACATGTGCTGCTTCTCTCTCCTGCAACATCCTTTTCATCTTTGTTTGTTCGTTTGTTTGTTTTTAATTTATTTATTTTAATTGTTGTTCAAGAACAGTTTTCTGTCTTTTACTCCCATCCCAGGCCTCCCTCCCATTTCCACCCCACCACTAGTTTTTGTCCATGCGTCTTTCATACTTGTTCCTGCAAACCCCTCCCCTTACCCCCTGAAGTTCCCTCCTCTCTCCCCTCTGGTCACTGTCAGCTGTTCTCTATTTCAGTGTTTTTGGTTATATTTTGCTTGTGTGTTTGTTTGTTTTGTTGTTTAGGTTCCTGTTAAAGGTGATATCACATGTAATTTGTCTTTCGCCGCCTGGCTTATTTCACTCAGCATAATGCTTTCCAGTTCCATCTTTTGTTGAAACGACTGCTTGTGCATCAAAAGAATCTCAGATGTTGCTGCCTCCATAGAATCTTTCCTTTCCTACTACTTCCCAGGAGCTAATCACTTACTCCTCCGCCTACTTGGCTATCTTTGGTACATATTTGTTCAGTGTACTCTAGGTAGTTATTTCTTCACTTCCCTCTGCCCCAGCAGCTCCCTTGGGCTGGGACTCCACTGTATCACTGGCATCTCGACAGTGCCCACCATACACTGGACCTTGATAAGCATGACCTGGAGGGAGGGAGTTAGGGGGCCTATTTAGAGCTGGACGATCTTGTGAAATCCTGATGTGCTTCTTCTTAAATGGGGTCCTTAAATGGGGTAAACACTAAATATCTTTGTTTCCTCATCTTCAAATAGATAATCGTATCTACTCACGGTGATGATGTGAGGATTAAACAAATCTGTGGGTGGAAAATTCTCAGATCAGTGCCTTCCACATAATGAGTGTTCAGTAAATGCCAAGTGCTGTGATGATTGCTGTTGTTATAGTGTCATAGTGATGTGTCTCTGAGACCTGGCATGTCACCACCCAGCAATACCCCAGAAATGATTTGTCTTACTGAGCCCTGGAACTTAACCAATATAGAAAATGTTCTGGAAGGGGAAAAAAAATACACTGCACATACACACAAGCACACACACTCACAATTTAAAAAATTCAGATAAAAATATTTTAAAATGCCATCTGTTCATATGTTGAAGATGGCCAATTTGATGAAAGTCTAAAGAAACATATTTAAATGCTGACATCATATTATCAGATACCTTTTGATTAGGTATTAAGTTTATTAAAACAATCTTTACAAAGCATATGTTCTTTGAAAAGATTATATGTACAATAAGAAAACTGACTGGAGTTTGGGAATCACCACCTCATAAGCCAAGCACCTAAGTCAGTGCCCAGAGCTCACTTCCAGAACCTTCCAAGGGGTGAATGACAAACAGACCATGCAGAGCTGCCAAAGAGAGCCCTCCTCTCTTCCTCTAACTGTCTGCCTACCCCACCTCCCTCTCCATAACACACATATACACACGACACACACACACTGTTTGTAATAGCTCCAAGTTTAGAAATTTAAGCATATGGGGTGGGCAGTTTTCCAATGCTCCTGTGAATAAGTGAATGGATGGGTAAGTGTGAATACTGTTTCTCGTGGTTCAGTTGAGGTGGTAATGGTCTATATCATTATTCCCCACTGCAAGATTCATAAATACACCAAAAGGTTCTTATGCAATAGCTTATTCCCAGAATTACTCCTACATCAACAACCCTGATTAAGCTCCGTTATTTCTTCCCTGCGGCATGCTTACTGCTGTTTGCAAAAATTTCTTAACACATCAGATTGTAAGCCTTTCCAGATCACTGTCAATTCACAAATGCTGTTCAGGAAGAAAAAATTATTCTTATACAAACAAAATCTCTTTGAAAGCTTCTTCATGTCACTGGCTTATATATCCTACTTATAATCTATGTCTGAGTTTCTTACCTTTTACACTGTTCGCAGTGAGTTCAGAGGAATCTTGGACACTTACAAGAGAAAAATCAGTTGCAGCAAATGCCTCTCTTATTAAAAAACTGAACCCTATGAACACTAAGAGACAGTTACTGGTACATTATCAATCAATGACTAGAATTCAAGTAACTTCTACATAACAACAGCCTGCTGACCCTTGACAGACGGTGTGAAAACCTAGCACTGTATAGTGATCTTGCTTACTCTTAAGATACATATTCTTCCAAATGATAAGCATATCCATGGTGCTTTTTCTGTTTCCATTTTTAATTCCTTCCAAGTGTTTGGTATAAAATTATGCTTGTTTCTATTCTAAAACATCTGTGAACATATATTTATGTCTCTATTAATTTAATCAATCTGAGTAGGTAATTTCTTTCCTACATAAGAGTTCAAGTAGAAGATGGGAAATTGCTGATCCAGAAAGTCTATAAACATAAGGAAACATTAAACATCTGTCAAGCAGAAAAAAATGCATCTTGGGTGAGCTGAGTTGAAGAAGAGAAGCTAATTTGTTTCCTGATTCTCCTGCTGTCATTTTTCTTCTCCAGAGAGTATTTCCCATTAAAGCTCATCTACTCTTCAATTTTTTTGCACAGTATCAAACGGTCTCTACATTTTTCTAACTCCTATTGAGTCGGCTAAACAGGATAAAGGATAAATAAGTATTATCTCCATATAAAGATGAGAGGCAGTTTAACAAAATACTCATATAATGCTTGTGGTAGAGGATCCTACCTCTACCACTTTTAGATATAAGATGCTAGACAAATTTCTCAACTCTCTATGTCTCACTTTCCTCAGCTATAACAGGGAAATAATGGAAGAGCCTACCTTATAGAGTCTTTGTGAGAATTAGATGAATGAATACATGGAGATACTTAAATCCGTGTCTGTTACATAGTAAATGCTCAAAAAATATCTAATGATAAAAACATTTCTGTAAACCAGCCATTCTCTCTCTCTCTTTCTCATTTATTTGATTGCCATGAATGTAAGCACTGTGAGGTAGTCATATAGTTCATCATAATGGACATCAGGAAAAGTACTCAAACCTATGTATTCCATGAGTCTTTCCTTGGCATGATGTCATGAGGTCTTAAAACAAACAACGGATTTTTTGCTTTGTGTAAAAATGCACATTTACTACTCTGTCAATATTTGTCAAATTATTAGTAAAGCTAGTAATATCTCACCAAGTCAACTAGTGGCTGACCACATCTTCTTCATATCACATGAAAGAGAAAGGACATTATCCACATTGAAGGAGCCAAAGATTGGAAATGTTAACTAGTGTGGTTAATATCACACACTTGGTAGTAGGGCCATGGTTAAAATCCAAAACACTTGATTCCAAATTTCATGAGCTTCTTTTGGAAGGGTGTGTACATGAGAATGGAGAATGTGGCTGTGGAGTCCTATGTTATTTTTGCCTCTCAAACACCCACTTCCACTTCTTTTTGTAACAGCTCCTTGGATTTCGGTTTGGGAATTGACCCCTCTCCTACTAGACACATTCTTAGTAGGAATGCTGTAGAAGAAATCCTCACAATTCTCCCCATTTCTGTGAAAATGATGGAGATGTAATCCAAGCCAGGCAAATCATGCATGTTTTCCCTACAATTTAATTCTTCTTTCAAATAATAGGAAAAAATTGTGGTAAATCCTCAGAGGTTTTTTAAGTAAGAATTCAACACTGCATTCCTAAAGATGTGTCCTGAAATTCCTGGATTATCTTTCTACCAATTTTATTGGTAATAAAATCCAATTTTACCAATAAAATTGGATTTTATTACCAATAAAATTGGATTTTATTACCAATCCTCCATCCTTCTAATATTTTTTTAGTGCTAGCCAGAATCAATGTTCCTTACTATAAAAATTCTATGACATAAATAAACAAGCATTTACCTTAAATATGGCTGTATTGAACATCTATTCTATTTATTGATGTAACATCTACCATTGATTCATCACCCCTTATGACATCAGCACTTTCCCTCACCAGTTCCCAGTCCAGGTACCTCCATTTGGATTGGCTTCATCCACAAGCCCTGGGGTTGGGCAACCCAAGCACTAAACTCCCCTCATCACAGTTATAGGCTCAGTACATGACATAAGTTGGTAACATCAGCACTAACCACAAGTATTCCATTGAAACAAACTGGGAAGGAATACCTTTCTGGTCACTTTGAGAGAGGCAGTGACTGAACAAAGATTATTCACATTAAAGGAGATATAAGACAGTGCAAGAGACCTACTTCTGACAAAGTATTTGAAAGCTAGGAACCTAGATTTTTGAATCAACTAGACCATTATGTCACCTATTTCTCTCTGTTATGAGTGATATTTCTTTCACTTGGAATGAAAAGGTTTATCCAATGTGACAACCAGTAAAAATCTCCATCACAACTTGATTCTGATGCTAATCACCACATGGCAGGAATGCTGCCCTTCAATGCTTTTTAAGAACACAATAGCTCCCACTTATTCGGGGTGATTTGATCCAGGACCCCCAGTGGATGCCTGAAACTGCTGATTGTACTGATCACTACAAATACTGTGTTTTCTCATATATATATATCCTGTATGTCTCCTGTAGATATATATATGTATGTGTATATATATATCTACAATAAAGTTTAATTTATAAATTAGACACAGTAAGAGATTAACAAAAACTAATGAAACATTATAACAATAGAACAAGGTGACTTGAACACAAGCACTGCAATGCCGTGATAGATAATCTGCTGACCGAGGTGGCTACAAAGTGACTGAGGGGCAGGTAGAGTAAACAGTGTGGACGTGCTGGACAGAGGGATGATTCACTCTCTGGGTAGAACTGACTGGGACAGTGTGAGATTTCATCATGCTACTCAGAATGACACACCATTTTAAACTTACAGATTATTAACTTCTGGAATTCCTGTTTAATATTTTCATGCTGCAGTTGACTGTGGGTAACTGAAATCACAGAAACTGAAACTACTGATGAGGGCGTCTGCTCTAACTGCAACTAAAAACATAACTCCCATTTGTTGAGTCTTTACTATGTTTTTCTATGGTGGTAAGCATTCTGTTTGCCATTTCATTCAAGGGTAATGCCTTGAATAAGGGTAATAAGCCACATGAGGAAGGTAGTGTTATTATTCCCAGTTTGCTGAAGACAATTTCAAAGAAGAGAATGGTTAAGCATGTTATCTAAAGTTGTACTAAAAGAGGCGGGCATAGGACATAATCCTAGGTCTCTGTGAACTAAATGTTTCTACCTTCTGTGAAAGAATATGGTGAATCAATAGAAAAAAAAAAGTCAGATACAGTACCTGGGGTAGGTACTCCAGAGGCAGTAGTTACTCCTTCATCTGCTAAAACTCTAATAATCATGTGATACAGCCCAAGTATTCTAAAAAATATTGCCCTTTATAGTCTAAATGCCTAAACTATAAATACTTATTCAATGTGAACTGAATTCTTGTAATTTCCCATGGATTCATATAAATGTTAAATTTCAAACAGCAAAGGCAATCCTAAAAGAAATTTCATCTAATACAAAAATGATTAATATAGCCCTGGCTGGTGTGGCTCAGCAGATTGAGTGCTGGCCTGTGAACCAAAGGGTCGCCAGTTTGATTCCTAGTCAGGTGTCCAGTTGGGGGGCACAAGAGGCAACCACACATTAACGTTTCTCACCCTTTCATTCTCCCTCCTTTCCCCTCTCTCTAAAAATAAACAAATAAAATCTTTAAAAAATGATTAATATATGACTCGGTGAGACTTCTACAATTAAACAGGCTAAATATTATGAGATACCTTAATTAATATTAAAATAAATAAAATTATAACCAAATATTCTGGTTTAAACTTATTTTTTCTAATTTCTAACTAATTCCTTAACCTCTAGCAAGTCTAAACTAAATCAGAGTGCCCTTTGAATATGCTTAATTGCAAGTAAAATTTATTTATGGGAGCAAATTAGAGCAATACCACTCTTAGGCTTTGTATGGGCTGATCCTGAAACATGTTTGTGTTGAATTAAAAAAAAGATAAACCTTAAAATAGAGGTATATTATCATGCAAATTCCCCAGGAGTAGACTATGAAGCATAAGACAGCTCAAGGACTTTCACAATGACAAAATAAATGAGAGAAACATAATAAAGAACAGGGCGGGGAGTTTGTTTTATACAATTTGAATTAGGTATTTCAGACTTTTCTGATTATCTTCTAGGTAGACACACAATAAGGTGACTGAATGGTCATGTCCTTATATAATTATTTCCCCTTGAGTGCAAGTAAATCCTGTGACTTGATGTTAACTGAGAGAAGATGGCAAAGCAAATAGAATGTCATTTATATGACTATATCACATTATGTAGGACTCTATCCTACTGGACTGAAGTTAGACAATTGTGCTGGCCTTGAAGAAACAGCGACCATAGAGAGGGCAACATGGCAAGGAACTGTGGGAGGCCTCCAGGGCCTAGAGCGGCCTCTAGTTCTCAGTCATTAAGAAACCAGACACTCAGTCATACCACCACAAGGAAATGAATTCTGCCAACAGCTTGAATGAGCTTGGAAGTGGATTCTTCCTCAGTCAAAGCTTAGATGAGACTCCAGCTCAGGTTGACACCCTGATTGCAGACTTGCAGCTTTGCTCTGACTTCTGACCTATAACATCTGTGAAATAATAAATGTGTGTTGTTTTCAAGTTGTTAAATGTATGATGATTTGTGACATAATAGAAAAATAATACACTTTCTGTTGTGAGATATTCTTCTATACGTTTAATGAGCCTCAAGACCTGTCATATAATAAATATACAACAAATATTTATTAACTAAATAAGTGAAATTCATTTTGTTGAAGACAGAATTGAGAATACTACTTTACCAATTGAAGGCAATAATACTCCATTTCAAAACAGACCATGGAAATCTGTGGGCGCAATATAATTCTTCTAAACTTCTACAACTGATTTTGTTATTCTCAGAGAGACTCCAGTTAAATATTCATTGCAGTGGATCATCAGATGAAGTTTTATATTCCAGGTAGCATTTGCAAACATTCAAAGAAGAATTAGTACCTATACTTCTCAAACTATTCCAGAAAAATCAAGAAGAGAGAAGGCTCCTAAGCTCACCTTAAGAGGCCAGCATTCTCCTGATGTCAAAGTGGACAAAGACATTACAGAAAAAGAAAATTATAGGTCAATATAAACACAGATATAGAAATATTCAATACAATATCAGTAAGCAAATTCCCCATGCATTAAAAATATCATATGACCTACCAAGTGGACTTTATTCCTACAAATTAATTAACATGAAGTAATACATAAACAAAATGAAAGCTAAAAATCATATGATTATATCACAGATATCGAAAAAGTATTTAACAGACTCCAATATCCATTTATGATAAAACCCTCAGCAAAATGGTAGAGAAGGAATATTTCTGAACTTAATAAAGATAATATATGACAAATGGATAGGTAACATGATACTCAATGGTCAAAAACTGAAAGTTTTTTCTTTAAGAGCAGAAACAAAATAAGGGTGTCCATTTTCAACACTTCTGTTCAACATAGTATTAGAAGTCTTACCCACAGCAATCAGACAAGAAAAAGAAATAAACTAATCAAAATTTTAAAAAGGAAGATGTAAAACTCATTATTTGCAAATGACATAATATTATTTATAGAAAATCCTAAATAGTCCACACAAATAAACTATTAGAACTAATAAATGAATAAACTAAAGTAGTAGGATACAAAATTAATTAAGAAATTGTTTATATTTTATACACAAATAACAAAGTTTCAGATATAGAAATTAGAAAACAATCCCATTTACCATTGTGTGAATAAAGAATAAAATATCTAGGAATAAATTTAACCAAAGAGGTTAAAGACCTGTACTTAGAAAACTATAAGGTATTGGAAAAGATACAAATAAATTGAAGGCTACCTCATGGCCATGGATAGGAAGACTTAACACTGTTAAAATGTCCACACCAGGCAAAACAATCTATAGATTCAATGCAATTCCTATGAAGCTACCAGTGTTATCTTTCATATAACTAGAACAAATAAATCTAAAACTTATTTGGAATCACAGAAGACCCTGAATAGCCACAAAAATTTTAGACAGAAGAACAAAATTGGAGGTATGAAGCTACTACATATCAAACTATACTAAAAGACTATAGTAATCAAAATAGCATGGTACTGGCATAAAATAGAAACATATATCAATGAACAGAACGTAGAGCACACTTCTGAGTAGTCAACTAATCTATGACAAAAGAGGCCAGAATATACAAAGGGTTGAAGGCAGTCTCTTCAATAAATAGTGTTAAGTAAAGTGGACAGATACATTAACAAATAAAACTAGACAACTTTCTTATCCCATGTATAAAAATAAACTCAAAATGGATTAAGAACTTAAATGTAGGACCTGAAACCACAAAAACCCCTAGAAGGCAGAACATAGGCAGTAAATTATTTGATATCACTCTTAGATATATTATTTTTTAAATATTTTTTATTTATTTTTAGAGAGAGGGTGAGGGAAGGAGAAAGAGTGGGAGAGAAACAGCAATGTGTGGTTGCCTCTCATGCGTCCCCTACTGGGGACCTGGCCTGCAACCCAGGCATGTGCCCTGACTGGGAATCAAACCAGAGACCCTTTGCTTCACAAGCCCGAGCTTAATCCACAGAGCTACACCAGCCAGGGATAGATGTATTATTTTGAATGTCTTCCCAGGTAAGAGCAGCAAAAGAAAAAATAAACAAATGAAGCATTTTAGTTTTTTATCAAACTAAAATTTGTTTTTTACACAGTGAAGGAAACTGCCAGCCAAATGAAAACACAACTTACTGAGTGGAAGAAAATATTGGCCAATGATATATTGGATAAGGGGTTAATATCCAAAATATATAAGGAACTTGTAAAACTTAACACCAAGAAAAATTAAAAAATCTAATTAAAAAATTGGCAGAGGACCTGAAAATATATTTCTCCAATGGGGACCTACAGATGGCCAATAAACATGAAAAGATACTCAACATCACTAATTATCAGACAAATGCAAATAAAAACCACAATGAGATATCATTTCACACCTGTCAGAATGTCTATTATCAATAAATCAACAAATAAGTTTTGACAAGGATGTGGAAAAATAATGAAACACTTGTACACTGTTGGTGGGATTGTAACTTGGTATAGTCACCATAGAAGACATTATGGAGATTCCTCAAGATATTAAAAAATAAAGCCACCATTTGTCCCAGTAATTCCACTTCTGGGTATTTATCCAAGGAAATCCAATACAATAATTCAAAAAGATATATGTACCTCTATGTTTACTGAAGCATTATATATAATAGCCAAGATATGGAAACAACATAAATATCTATCAATAGATGAGTGGATAAAAAAGAGGTGGTATATATGGAATAATGGATCGTTATTCAGCCATGAAAAATGAAGTCTTACCACTTGTGACAGCGTGAAATACCTAGGAGGTATAATGCTGAATGAAATAAGTCAGAGAAAGAAAGACAAATAACATATAATTTTGCTTTTACATGGATCTAAAAAAGATAAACAAAACAAAAACAATCAGAAAATAAAGTAAAGAACAAACCAATGGAAAAATAATCAAAGACTATACATGAGAGTTGACAGGAAAACATACAGATATTTTTTTAAATATTTTATTTCTTTATTTTTAGAGAGAGGAGAAGGAAAGGAGAAAGAAAGGGAGAGAAACATCAATGTGTGGTTCCCTCTCGCATGACCCCCACTGGGGAGCTGGCCCGCAACCCAGGCATATGCCCTGACTGGGAATCGAACCGCAACCCCTTGGTTCACAGCCTGCATTCAATCCACTGAGCTACACCAGCCAGGCATACAGATATTTTTAAAACCATCTGAACAGCTCCTCAACTTTACCCATAAAAAATTAAAATTAAACTGAGATTATATATTTAATCTATCAGTGTATCATAATACAGAATGCCTGATAAATATATTGTAAAGAAAACATTTCTTCCACTTTGGGTGGCTGTTATGATGCATACTAACCTCAGTGGAACGTGATTGGGCAGTGTCTTTTTCTTTAAAGAAACTTTATTTTAGAGCTGTTTTGGATTTACTGAAAATTTTGAAGACTATTTAGGGGACCTCACAGCCAGTTTTCCCTATACTTAACATTAACATTAGTATGGCACATTTGTCACAGTTAATGAACCAATATTGATAAATTAGTATAAATTACAGTCCATATGTTAAAAATTCCTTTTTATCCTAATGCCCTTTTTCTGTCCCCAAGATGAATTCAGGTTACAGTTTTACATTTAGTCATCATGCCTCCTCAGGCTTCTGTTGGCTATGACTTTTTCTCAAACTCTCCTTGTTTTTTTTTTTTTTTTTTTTTGACTGGCAGTTTTGAAGAGAATCGGTCAGGTATTTTGCAGAATGTCACTCGGTTAGAATTTGCCTAATGTTTTTCTCATGATTAGCTTTGGTATGTGTTTTCAGGAGGATGATCACAGAGGTAAAGTGCTATTCTCATCATATCAAGGGTGTTGAGGCTCACTTGGATGTCTTCATTGAGGTAGTGTCTGTCAGGTTTCCCCACTGCAAAGTTACTCTCTCTGACATAGCATACTAGAAGTCACAATATGCACCTCGCACTTAAGAAATAGACAGTAATGCCTGTGTGTCTCTGAATCACCTAAATACTTTCAGTCTGAAGATTACTGATACTACTTCATAAACGGACATGGTCTGACTGTTTAGATTGTAAGTAAGTAAGAGTTTTCTGTAGGACTTTGAAAATATATATCAAATATTTAGACAGATACACACTTCTTAATAAATAACTGAACTTCTAGGAATTTTTGCTGAGAAAATAATGTGGAAGTTTTTATGGAAGTTTAGCTATAAGATTGATTGCTACAGTGCCATTCACATCCTAGTTGTTACATGCTCACAGTAAGATACAACCTTGGCTAATAGGTTTGATAAAGTCATTCAATAAATGTAATACTATATTATACTAAAATCACAATCTTAAAAAAACCAAAATCTTGAAAAATAAAGATATGGGAGGATAACCACAGTATTGTAAGTGATAAAAAGAAAATCACAAAATTACAAAATGTAGGGTTTGTTTCTTTAAGGGGAAAAATTATATATATATGTGTGTGTGTGTGTGCGCGTGTGTGTGTATTCTTATGTATATATAAACAATGCTTATTGCTGAGTTTAGGAATTTTTACATATTTCCAATATTAAATGTTTTATGTTATAAAATATTTATA
This sequence comes from Carollia perspicillata, assembly GCA_004027735.1. Taxonomy (NCBI): domain Eukaryota; kingdom Metazoa; phylum Chordata; class Mammalia; order Chiroptera; family Phyllostomidae; genus Carollia; species Carollia perspicillata. The sequence continues at coordinate 51,931 of PVKM010002476.1, read as the reverse complement.
TCTTTATGTATACTTTCTTATAGAAATTTTGAAGATTTCACAATGTACACCTATTACTTTTACAAATAGAGTATGTATGTATGTGTAGTCAAGAAAAATTCAATAAAACATGAACAAAGGACTATGGGTAATTGCTTTTTCTCACAATTTTCTTTATTATCATTGAAATGTCTCTTAAATGAAATAAAAGTATAGAAGCCCTGGAGACTTGTAATTTTTCCTTCAGATTTTAGGTTTGGATAATCATTTCCATTTAAAAAGTCTATAGTAAGAATCTGAACCAGGATGGAAAAATCAATTGTAGGTAATAAAACTGAAGAGGACAGCCGGGAAGCCACAGGGAAACAGCACCTCGATAGTGACAGTTGTGGGAATGAGGTCAGTCAGCACACACTAAAGTCAATGCACTATCAGAGAAAAATGATAACTTGTCCAAATCCCATCAGCAGGCTCTCTGGTGGCCCATTTGTAATGCTGTAATACCTCATCACTGCCTTTCTCAACCTGGACATCATAATCCCTCATTCCTCTTTCAAATTAGCTACTCTCTGTTAAGAAAGATGTTTTGTATTTTTGTTTATTTTCTCTTTCTTTCAGTTTCAGCAACAGTGAGGCAGACAAATGACCTTAATGGTATACCAGCTTGCCTAAAGAAAGAAAACCATCTCCTCAGGAAGCAAAAACTAAATGATGTGATTATATAAATTACTAGAAAACTTTCCATTTAGCTGATTACAGGGATGCCTGAATGGCATACCAGAGATAGATGCTTGCACTTGTGCAAACACCCTAGAATGCCTTAATGTAGCAGAATTAATACCGGCACATCCAACACCATCTATAAAACTGTTAGTGGGGTCACTTGTGTTTCTAATGAAAACACCACCAAGCAGCAGGGAAGACAGAACACGAGTGTGCATGCACACACACAATTAGAAAAACCCTGAAGATTCCTCAGATGTGTACTTTCAATTTGAGCAACAGTAACATTTGCTAACAAATTTCTGTAATAACAGATGACAGTTTATTTAGGATATTTTTAGGGAAAGTGAGGCAGTAGTGTTAGTATCCTGCACATGGAAGAACATGGACACAAAAGATGTGTTATTTTCTGATTTTGAATAAGACTCTAAGGTAATCTCAAATCCCTATGCATTATGTAGAAATGAAACAATCTCCTCTGTTCACAGTGTTAGTAAACATGGCATTAAAATATTCGGTCATCAGTTTAGGTGTCACTTCTATTATTTTGAGAAAATAAAAATTATCAAATATATTAAAAATTCCCTAATCCAAGCCTATCTCTCACACACCTACACCTACCCACCCACACAGACATGCATGGGAACACATACACACATACATACATTTATGTCCTATCAACTAACAGTAGAGTACTATTATTGCTTAAGTGATTGTGTTAACATAGGATGACAATAATGCAAAAATATGTGTTCTATGGAAAAGTTAAACCCGTTGTTTTCCCAAGCTTCTGAATTACAAAAATACAGCATAAAACCACTTGTTCCAAAATAATGACACATTTATATCATTATTTTTATTTATTTTTTAATTGTATTTTTACCTTACAATTCATTCCCCTTATACACTTTTCCACCTCCTCCCACCACCCTCTTCCCTGAAATCCCCACACTGTTGTCCATGTCCATGAGTCCTTTTTCTTTTTTGCTCCATCCCTCCACTCCATAACCCTCTCCCAGAGCTGTCAACCTGTTCTCCATCTATGAGTCTGTCTCTGTTTTGCTTGTTAGTTCGGTTTGTTCATTAGATTCCACATATAAGTGAAATCATATGGTACCATATTTGTCTTTCTCTGACTGGTTTATTTCACTTAGCATAATATTCTCAGATCTATCCATGTTGTCCCAAAGGGTAAAATTTTCTTCCTTTTTATGACCAAGTAGTATTCCATTGTGCAAACAATCCAATTAAAAATGGACAAACACTTGAATAGACACTTCTCCAAAGAGGACAAACAAATGGTCAACAGACATACAAAAATATGCTCAATGTCACTAATCATTAGAGAAATGCAAATGAAATCCACAATGAGATATCACCTCACACTGATCAGAATGGCTATCATCAATAAATCAACAAACAAGTGCTGGTGAGGATGTGGAGAGAGAACCCTTTTGCACTGTAGGTGGGAGGCAGTATGGGGTTAATTCAAAAAGTTAAAAATGGAACTGCTTTATGACCTAGCAATTGCACTGCAGAGAATTTATCAGAAGGAACCCAAAATACTGAATTGCAAGAATATAAACACCCCTATGTTCATTGCAGCTTTATTTAAAATAGACAATATTTGGAAACAGTCCATGCCCACCAGTAGATGAGTAGATACTTTGTTATTTTTAAAATATCAGAAAACTTAAAAATGTTTACATGGAGATAGGACTAGATTGTTTTTATAAATGGCAAATCTTAGATAATTCTTATCTAAGTTTTCTGACGCAAATGATCTTTTCCCGGGAGGGCTTTCCAGAGATGGACAACTGGATGGGAAAGCTCCCAGGAAAGACCTGAGTATTCATAGTGGGAAAGTTGAACTGCCTCTGATTTTCCAAAAAGCCTGTGTTGAGGGTAGTGGCTAAGAAAGGGACATGTCTAGTTTATCAAAATTTCATTAACAAGGATATTTGTCTAGAATTTAAGATTTATAAAACACTTCAGTGCATAATACTTTTTGAATACATGTTAACAGCACTCTGAGGGTAGAAAGAAAATTGTTTTTTAATATCACTTCAAACATGTGAGGAAACTGAGTCACAGACAAATTAAGGGTTTACCCAGAGTCGTGAAGTGAGCGTCAGAATCATAACACCGACTTCACTTTGACTCCCAAACCTCTGCTCTTTCCAACACATTAAACAATTTTCAATGCTCAGAAATTCTAGATTACAAGGTGTTGCCCTGCACTTTCTAAATCAGAATTTTGAAGGATACATCTTAGTTTCTTCACATGTTTGAGGTGATATTAAAACCAATTTTCTTTCTACTCTCAAAGGGTTGTTAACATGCATTTTTAAAGTAAGTATGCACTGAAGTGTCTGAGGGAAATATTTTTTAGCAGACTTCCCAAGTGATGCTTATATGATGAGAATGTTACCACCTTGTTAAATTATTTGCCCATTTTTGTGGAGGTTACATTTTAATGTACATAATAAATGCATAGTTTCATGAAACAGAAAAGATAAATTTTCTCATTTGAAAGAGGTCTCAATGGGGGCATATCATTATTTACAAATAAATCTTCTAAGTTTTTCTGAGCACTAATCTTAGAAAAATCCTGGAGTGTGTAGAGAATTCAATGTTACAAATTGCAACCTTTTCAGGAAAAGTCTGTAAGCAGTCTGAATAACTGTGCCAAAGAAAGGAGAACAAAAAATAAAGTCAAGAGTATTTTCCCCAGTGACTAACAGACCATGCTCTCTTCTTTTGTATGCGTCCCTCAGACCCAGCAGGGGCTCCTCTCCTTGTCCACCTCAGGAAGATTTATGAGATCTCTGAAATCTGGCTCAATAGGAAGTCTTTGTTGGGTAATTAAATATTTGGGTGTATAAAGTTTGGAGTTCAGGTACTCGTTTACATGTGTAGAAGAGTCTGCTACTTGTTTCATTAAGCAGACACTTATATTCTCCAGGCCTGAGGCAAATCACTAGATGTATTTAGAAAATGAAACATAGCTCCATCCTCCAGACATCCACAATATCGCAGGGAGGAGCTGAGAAAACACAATCGAATGACCTGTAAGAACCATCGCAGTTAAAAGGGCATGACTCTATTTTGTTTGCTGCTGAACCTGCAGCACCTGAATAGCATCTGAGTCACTCAGGGGCTCAATAAATACTTAATGAATTAGTATTTTTCATAACATTATTAGTCCAATCACCAGCTGTTACTAGAAATGATTCATTGCTTTCTCCCTTTCCTATAAATCCTTATTTGTGACCTCTACATTCATTGTATTGCCCTGTTAGTAACCTTCAAAAGCTGCATTTAAACAGTATTTAAAGGTTTTAATTGTGGGTTCATATCCTCAAGAATCATCACTGAGTTAAGTGTCTTTTCTTCCTCTTTGCCAATCAGTTCAAATTACCTCTATAAGCACCCACCCAAAACTAACATTGCATTCAATGTTTCTCAGACAAATATATATTCTTCAAATAGTACTTTTGCATAAAATAAAGGAATTGAGTCACCACCCAGATACTCAGAAAGGATTCAAATATAAGTCTCTTTGACCGTCATTACTGAAAAATACTTTTTAATGAAATTACCCTCATCCTATGTGGTGGACGCTGTAGTGAGCTCATTGGACACACCCTCAGGACGAAAGCTCTCATTTCCCTAGCTGCGAGGAGTGTTGGCAGCTGATGGCTGTCTTAGAATGGCCCTTGTCCAGTGTCATGCCCCTTCTGGGGCAGCCTACATCCAGTGACTTGTCCATGTGCCTCAAAGCAGGATGACTCTGAAGGGCAAGCCCAGCCCAGAGTCTGCCTTGGGATCTTCTGAGGCCTTTGTTGTGACTGCATGGGAGTCCAATCCCCTCCTCTGCCTTCCTAATCCATCCATTACATCACCGGTGTTGACAAGAGTTGTCCCCTGTGAACCTCCTGCACATGCATATCCACCTCATAATCTGTGTCCCAGAGAACCCAAAGTTAGACACCTTGTATTCAAGCAGAGGTAGTATTTGTGTAACTACAATTATGTCACTCAATATTGCTAGACTTCATTTCTCTTCTATTTGTAACATTAAAAGATTGAAGTAGACCAAATCCAAGGGCCTTCCTACATCTAAAGTTGAATGATTCCACTATTCAATAGTATTATGTGATAAATGAGTGGTTAATTGAATAAATGTTTGAAAGAAAAGCACAACTATTATCAATGTTGGAGAGGAGCGCTAAACCAATTTTCCTATCAGGATAACACAACAATACCTTTTTTCTTTGTCGTCTGGTGGAGAATCCTCTCAGAATTTTGTTTCTGACTTACGGAGCTGGTATCTAAAGGAATCTTTACTGCCTCCTCAGGGACTGACAGAACCAGCTAGGAACTATCTCACTTGGAGCTCAATGACAGAATGGGGAAGTACACATATAAATGGAGCAGAATTCAGATGGTGAAAATCTGAAAAGGGGTTCAAAGAGTTAAAAGTTTGGAACCAAGTTTTGCAATGCAACAGTAGTTATTGCTGCTATAATGCCACTAATAGCCCACTGACCCCTAAACACCACTCACTGGACATGTGCTAATTTTTATTTGTTTCTCTTTCTAACTGTCATATTTATGGTGCTTCTGTCCTACAATAACATTTGAACTCACAATATTTTCTTCAAATTTATTAGTTTCTTGGTCTCTCTTCCTATGGGTCAGGGTGAGTTGTGTACATCTCTTCGAGGAGTGTCCAGACGCCTTTGAAGGCTTTTCTCAAGGTGAAATAAATAGCATCATCCTTCATGAACCTTTCCATCATAATGCCATGATAGCATGTTTCCTGTAAAATGCCATTTTTGCAGTGGAGCATTGGTTTCTGTTTTACTCTTCAAGTTTGAACTGGGATGTCCTGGGCCTTCTTCCTTCTTTTCTTGTTTCCACTCGGCTTTAGCCAGATGAGTCCTCCTTGTCTTTCAGCTAGAAAGTACCTTTCTCAGAAATACCCTCCTTCATCCCTTTCTGTACTTTAATGAGTTCAGGTTATGAATTTTGTGGTATTCTGGATATTTCTTTTACAGTGCTCAGCACAATTTGCCATTATAAGAGTATATTTGTGTGATTATTTCACTACTTTTTAATCTTTAAATTTCCTACAAGATATACTATTTTTTGATTTGTTTTTTATTATATGCCTAGAAATTAACAGAATGCCTGACCCACAGCTTGCACTTAACAATTATTTATTGTATAGGTGGATGGATAAATAAATGGATAGACAAAAATATAGAGTAAATGAATGGAGAGATGGAGACAGAGAGGAGATGGAGGGAGGGAGGAAGGCCATAAATATCAGTGAAACCAGGTAGATATTTTAGTTTTCCGACCATTTGGTAAAAATGAAACAGGAGAAGAGAATGTAAATAGTGTAAAAAGAAAAACAGAGCAAAAGAAAAACAAAGGAAATCCCACCAAATGACAGAGGCTAAAGAGAGTTTGGAAAACTATGCTTCATTTAGAAGGGGTGGATTAACCGCATTGTTTGACATATGAATGTAAGATTTTAAATGGAAATTATGTAGAATTTTTGGCCTGGTGAAGTCAAGATGGGGCAGGTAGTTTAGGAGGAGATGTGCAGGCCTACGACAGTTGATTCTACTTAGAGAAAGAGGTGAGCCTCAGGGAACGACATTAAGTCATTGGGAAAAAAGAAGTGCCCTCCCCCCAGAAAAGAGGAAGCTTGCCAAACAATGGTCACAGAACCAGGGAGACTGAGGAACACTGCGTCAGAGATATCGAGAGTGGATTAAATGAAAACAGCTACAATTTAGTGATGTCAAATCCAGCAGAGGGGTCAGGAAAAAGAGCTGGCTCCTTTATATTTGTCATTAATAATTTGCATTGCTATCCAATGTGAGATCTAAAATGCAAAATAAATCATATCCAGGATCACGTTGAATACTTTTCAGCTCTGTTCTTACACCCAGATTCCCGAGTGCTGCTAGACAAATACAAATTGCAGAGCAATAAGGGATGATGCCACAATTTGGTTAAACAAAATAAAATGATTTGTTCTATAGATTTATGATCTGGGCTAACAGTAATCATCGTTGATGTCCTGACTCCCCCACAAAACCCGATACAGTCCAGTGATAGTGATAGGATGACAGCTAGCATTTACTGCAGTGAGTGCTGGGTAAGAAATATGCCCTGTGAGCAACGCTCTCTCTTGTACCTCCAACACTGGACATTATGCCCAACACATAGAAAGCGCTAATGTGGATTTGGTAGATAAATTTCTATCTCACAGATGATTAGACTGAGGATAACAGAAACTGCCCACCATCACACACCAGCAAGTACAACCATCAATGCCAAGCTAAGAACAGTCTCTTGAGACCACTCTGGCCTCCAGTCAGTTGCACTGGATTCACATTCTCTGTGTCACCTCATTGCTGCTCGCCCCTGAGGAAGATGTCAAATGGAGTGAAGGCCAGGGACATGTCTATTGTGCTCTGTCTTCTAGCATTACTGTTATTTGAAAAACAACTGAGTAAATAAATGAGGGAATGAGGGAATGAATGAATGAGTGAATGAATGAATTTTTGGAGAGAAATGGAATGTGGGTATGTGTGTGAAATGATCATCCTCTCTAATTCTGGGGCATAATTGTGGTTGAATATGTTTTTGTCAAAAGTACTAAGGCCTTTTTCAAAGTGCCTTCTCAAAATTTATCTTGTCTGCCACATATGATTTTAAGGCAACTGTACTGAACACAGAAGGCCTAGTATATCTAAATGATCTATTTAGTAATATTTCTCCCTTGTGTTTCAGGCATTTCCTTTAAAAAGGTGTTCATTAAATAAATCTCATTTTAATTGTTATAATTGTTATAATTGCAGAGACATATGAAAGATAAAATGTGTCATTTTCACCATGGTTTTTGAACAGATAAAACAAATTAGTATGATTTGTAAAGAGAGCAACATATTCTGAAATTTATGCTCTAAGTGTCTTAAAAATGTTAACTATTTCTTATAATTCTACTGTTTCCTATTATAGAGTTTAACATTCTACACATTTAGTGTCCAAAGCTGAAGCCAAGGAGAGAGGATCCTCAACCTGACATAGAAACCTTAATTTATGGAGCTGTTATTACAAAGAATTTCCTTCTTCACCTTGGGAATTCGAATATTTTATCAGTTCATTCAGATCACTGTTGTGGCTGAGCTGAGGTTTGCAGAGGGGATGGGGAGATGGACTGGCCATGAAAAGTGAGCATTCAAATGGAAAGGAAAGAACCATGAGAGGCATTAAATGACATCTTTTTATTTCAGAGCAGTACATAGCAAGCTTGATGGTATATTAGAATCACCTGGGCGATTTTATAAACCCCCTGATGCACAAGCCCCATCCTGGACTGATGAACTCAGAATCTGTAGGAGTGGGATCCAGGCATCAGCATACTTTTAAACTCCCCAAGTAATTCCAAAGTTCAGCCAAGCTTGCGAACGTCTGTTTCTGTGTCTCTAACACAGACAGATGTTAGCAAGTGGGGACCCAGCAACTTATTTGAGTTGTGCTAACTGTGTTCCACGCACACCTTTGTTCCCTTTTATTTTCTTCTATTTCTCTTCCAGGTTACATTTAATTTCTCATGCTGGCTCACTTCACTGTCCCCTTCTCCCCACCCAAATAGTCCATATGCAAATTATTGCTAACCAAACTTCATTTTATATATATTTTATATACACATATAAATATATAAATGCTCACTATATATATATCAATCATTTTCCACTCAAAGCCATGTCTATCTAATCATCTCTAGCAACTGGAGGTTCTGATCCTATTATAAAGCCAGGTGTTTGGAAGCAAGCATCCATCTATTAGAGCACATAACACGGTAAGAGAAGGCTGAAACGGCTTCCCATTTCCTTTCCATCACCTTGTCCTTTAACCCAGTTACAGTCACACTGTCACAAGCTGGGCGCTGAAAGTCACCGGTACCTCTAATTTTCGCAGATGCTACCTCTCCTTTCGCTTTTCTTGCTGGGTTTCACAGGTATATAGATAGACCGTCCTGTCTTGCACCTCAGAAACAACAGGGTTATTTTTTCCTCGTCCAGGATGATTCAATGTAGCCATTATTAGCACTGCTCTACATCTGGGATAATAAAGGAGGCTGGTTTTGCTAGGTTATGGACCTGGCTTTATTAAATTTGAATTTTATTAAGTATATAAACTTGATGTCTTTCCAGCAGTTTTTTAACTGTAGGCCAAAAAAAGCACATTTGATATAATTTAGTTGTGTAATAAATAGGATGGCCCAATTTAATGTTCAATTATTAATGAATTGGTAACAGATAAACAAATTCCATAGATCACCCCTAAGCTTCCTTTTAGCTAATAATGATAGCATATTTTTCCACTGAACATTTAATAGGAGCTGCTAACAAGATGCAAAATTAGCAGATTCAAGTTTCATTACCTTTTGATTTCCCTGTCTGCCTTCTAATGAGAGACCTAATGAGCAAAAAAGTGGCCTGGAGGAGATGATGAAAATGAGAAAATAGAAGCAAAAAGACTAAAACACATAGACCCACGTGCATTTCTGTTGCTACTCACCACATCACATCAATAACCACCATGTCAGAGGCTTCTCTATTTATTATAAGTCTTTAGTGTATATTTGAATTAGAACAAGACTAGTAATACAATGTCATGAGCAAAGGTGAACATGTCTAAAACCCCGAGGCACCTGGGGGAAATTTAAGCAATATTTAAAGACACACAGCACAATTCTATTCATTCCTATTTTAACCAGGCTGTTTTAGTTAACATAAAAAATTTAGGCCTTCCTTCGATGTGATTAAAATGAACAGATTATCAACATACATTCTTTTTTTTCTTTTCTTAAAAAAATTTTCTCAGCCAGTTTATCAGCAGCATGTGAAAATTATTATTATTACTCTGTACTGATATCTTGGTTTTGCCTTTCCTGTCTTCCCACATGGGTCGCCATGCTAATATAATTAACCACACACTATACTGCATGATGTGCTGCATTTTCAAAATATTAAATCCATCCACAAAGGAAGACTTACCATCCAGAGAATATTAAAGTCAATGAATCTTGATACTAGAAAGCAATTTCAAAAGGAAACATGATAGAAGACTGTTAAATAAATTAACACAGTTTAACAATTCCACTTTGTGCATGTTTCTGAACAAATTATGTGTCTCTAAACTAAGGATAGCCCTTGATGGCAGTCTCCATTCCCTGGTGCCACCAATGGATATGCGACTTGGGTAATCTAGCAGTGGAGTTGAAGTGAGTAATTTTGTGGTTCTATCTAAAGATCTTTTCCATATTATTGATTCAAAGTTCCAGGGTGCACAAGAAAATGGTGATACTAAATCTGATGTACCACTGTGTGTGGCCTGAGAGTCCCCAGACCTTCAAGCCTCTTTGAATTATTCTTAGTTTTAACGTGGTTTTGAAAACCAATAATCACCCAGTTGATATGAACATCGACACGAACTTACATGATCGAGAAAAAAGGAAAAAGGACTCATGGACATGGACAGCAGTGTGGTGATTGCAAGGGTGGGAGGGTATAAGGGGTAAATGGTAATGGAAAAACATACAATTAAAAACAAGTAACTTAAAAACAAATAAAACAGCAAAACCCTACTCTTCACATTTTCATGATTCGCTCTGAATGTACAGATCACACTAAGCCACTCTTCCACACTGCTTTCTTCTTTCTACACTTATTTCTAGAAATAATGCTTAAACAAATCACCCAGGAAGCAAGATGATTATTAATTATTTACTTATCTGGAGCCAAACCTTTTCAGTTTTTACTTACTGAATTACTTATTTACAAATGAAAAACGGCACCAAAGTCCCCACCGCATTAACCCAGAACATAAATTTTACATCTTTTTCCTCTTACAAAGCTATTTTTAATATGAGTAATTATTAATGGATGCACCTCTAAATGGAGGGAAGAAACCAACAATGCTCCATAATGAATGCAGCCCTGGGCCCAGAGTTCTCCCATGTCTGTTAAAAGCGATAGACTGTCCATCATTCTCAACGGAGAAGTCAGAGTCTGACGTTTGATGCAGTCAAGAGCACTTTTCACACGTGGCCAAGTCCTTCTTCCCATCTCTAGAGTAATTTGCCCACTCAGCACTTGTTTCTTCAGTGTTTTCATGCCTCTGTCCACCCTTCTTTAGGCAGTTACTGTTCATGGGCTTCAGGGAGACCTGACCTAACCTCTGACCTGATTAGGCTAAGGGAATCCTTTCTCCCTTTCCCGGAGATGGACTTGAGAAATCAATCTAACATCCAATATCTATACTTACGGTGAGTGGTAAGAATATAAATCAACAAAAGAAAATAGCAAACAAAATATAACTAGAGACATTGAAAGAACAATCTAACAATAGCCTGAGGGGAGGGGGGGCAGTGGGGGGAAAGGCTTCCAGGAACTACTATAAAGGACACATGGAGGAAACCAAGGGGCAGGGTAGAAGCAAGGGAGCGGGGTAGGGGGAAAATGCAGACAACTGTAATTGAACAATAATAAAATAATTGTAAAAAAAGAATATAATCACATGTGAGCATCTATTTCCTGTGTGTTTGAGGACAAAATATTTTGTTTATTATATGATGTCTAATGTATCAGAAGGCTCATATTTTTTTAAAAGTCTGGACCCAAAAAACAAAAACATTTTGAAAGTACACTTCAGTAAGAATCAGTTTCTAAAATGTCAACGTCTTCTAAACAAACATAGCTCCAAGTTTAGATTGTGAAAGTGGATGTTAATATAGAAGCTTAAATGTCCACAAAGTTAAAAAACTGTTTTCTAAACCTCAAACTTCTTCCAGGAAGATTTTTGACTTAATATGGTCTGGGCTTTTTGTTTGTTTGTTTGTTTTACAGGGGAGACTGCAAATGCAGTCCTCCACCACAACCAGTTATGCACTCCAGTTGACAGTATTTGGGGAAATCACAGGGGTGAGCACATTCAGAGTGCAAAGGGCAAGCCTTGCCCTGGGAAAACAACCTTTGTGCTCATAGTATCTCCCCTGGCAGGTAAGTATGGGATGTGTTTAAGATAGATGATTTTATCTTTGACATAGCTGAGCATCAAGAGTGATATTTTTAAAAGCAGCAAAAAAAAAAAAAAACAACTTTGTATGTGTGCTGTTGTTCTAAAATCTTTTGTATATTTGACTGAGGAATAGGAAATTGAGGAATGGTGTTACAGAACAACAGAGAGGGTCCCCCCACGCAACAAGTACAGTATACTAATACTGGACCTGCCCCCAGTTAGTCTTGGGTGGAAGTCACTTCCATCCCCCTGGCTCAGAGCAGGGCCATAGCTATTTAACATATCTATATAACCAGTTAAAGGTTATAGATATGTCAAATGCTCATGCCAGAGGTTAGCTGCAAAGCTGTTGCTGTAGAAAACAGCTCTCAGTGGCCCTGCTCCATTTGTCCCTTCCCCCAACTCATACCTGTTGGGGGGAAGGGGTGAGGGCATCTTAATATTTCCTGGATGCCTTGATTTCTGGACCCCATTCCAAATCCCTTTTTGGGACCCCCTCTTGGCTGCATTCTATTACAATAGCAATAGCAAAAGCCTGCTTGAAACTTTAGGATTCAATGGAAGAAGATAACACATGACAGGGAATACATTTAATTCTACATAAACCATAGAGTGAAGAACCAGATTGCCCTGAAATTACATTGATTTGAGACAGGATGACTATAAACTTTCTTAACTAACCATGCCAAAAGCAAAAAAAAAAAAAAAGACTACCAGATAATATATTGCTCAAAAAGTGGCATATATAATAGAAGGGTAAGGCGAATATATTAAAGTTCCAATAAGGTTTAAAATTCCTAGTAAAGTAAGTAATACTTGAAAATTATAAAAATCCTTCAGCCATTACCATATCCTGTCAAGGCAATATATTAAATCTTCTTCCAAAATACACCCTTTACTAATTATGTAAAAAGGACATTTTATTTCAACTATTGCCTCACATAAGACTTTTATACTTACAAAATTACATTTAAATCAGATGCCCATATCTTATCTCTTAGCCATCTATCTGCTATCCTATCAATTATACATCAAACAAGGTGAAAACTATGGGCTTAATATTAACTGGCTATATGATCGTGGTCAAATATTTTAAATTCAGTATGCATTAATTTCCCTCTCTATACACTGGGGATAATAGGACCTGCTTCTGAAGGGGTTATCTAGTATGTTACACTAGAGAGCATTCAGAAATTATTTACATAGTAATGCCTGGTACACAGCAAAAATTCAAGAAAGTTTAACCATGGCCATTATTATTAATGTCTTGTCTTTTTGGCAGCAGCACCCAACCTGTAGGTGCTACAGAGACTGTAAATACATGAACTTGCAAAGAACTGAGTGACTGGCTCAGAAAGAAAACACCCCTTCTGAAACAGTCTTTCTGGTTCTAGCGTATAACCTGGGGCCACCTTTAATAAGCAGAAAACTCTCCTCTGCTCCTTTAATGTCATTTGATATTTTAGAATACATTCAGATTAAACCAATTATAAAATTGAATGTGTTTTTGGAAGCTAACCATGCCCCTCCTTCACACTCTAGGTATTCTAATATGTTCCCCTAGGCAATGTTTCTTGAAGTGTGGTCCTAGACCACTGGTATTAGAATGACCTCAGGTGAGACAATTTATTAAAATGCAAATTACTTAGTTCCCAACCCAGACAGAAGGAAGAAAGTGGTGGGGGATGGGGAAGTCTGAGGACCTTCAGTTTTTGCTGCCACCTGAGGTAAATTTTTATGTATACTTATATGTGCAAAATACTCATCAAGGGCATTGGTTCTCAAAGCATGATTACCAGACTAGCAGCATTAGTATCACCTAGAAAACTGTAAGAAATACAAATTCTCAGGCCCCATTCCAGACTGGCAGAATCAAACACTAGGGTGAGCCCAGTGGTCTCTGTCTTCCAGGAGATTCTCATGTGCACTAATATTTGAGACCTGCTCTGGAATCTTACTATGCAAAGTGTGATCAAGCAGCAATGCTTGGGCATCACCTGGGAGCTTGTTAGAAATTAGAAATTTGGGTTTCATCCCAGATAAAGTGAATCAGATTCTACAATTTAACAAGATACCAGCTTATTTCTATGCACATTAAAATTGGAGAAACACTGGCCTAGGGCAATGTTTTTCAATTACTGCAAAAGTAAAAAGGTAACTTCTGAAGCCCCTTCCCTGGAAATGCTGGTTCTGAAGGTCTGGGACAATTATAACATTATGCATACAAAGTCTGTCCAGAATGTACCCAGCCCTGTAATATGAAAATTAGAGACATTTATTGAAGAAGATACAAGATACTAGAAACATTGTACCTAAGACAAGGATGCCTCAGATCCCTTCAAAGTAGCCATCTTGGGACCTCACACAGTTCTCCCAATCGTCATCAGCTGCCCCATCATATTTTCCTGAATCTCATCAGCAATCTGAAATTTCTTCCCTTTCAAAGGTGATTTTAGTTTTGGGAAAAGCCTGAAGTCATAGGGCACCAAATCTGGGCTGTAAGGGGGGCTGAGTCACCTAGATGATTTGATATTTCTCAAAAAAACTCTGAATGAGATGTGATGCATGAGCAGACACATTGTCATGATGAAGCTGTCGATCATCAGTTGACCATAGCTCCAGCTTGCTGAATCATCCAAATAGTTTCCTCAGAGGAATGTACAAGCCTAATGCAAAATATGATGCAGATTCGTTGCTCTTCTCACTCAGTCACTTTGAAGGCAATGGCCACACAGTGCACATACTCACTCATGGTGTCTGTTGTCCCCACTGACTAGTACAGTGAAGTGGTCATTGTTCACACATACACATTTCAGTCCACTCTTCTTGGCTTCCAGGTTACATTGATGTCATGCAAACTGTTCTTGTTATATTAACAATGACTGGACTTTTTCCAGACAGACCTTCTATGTGTGTGTCTGTATGTGTGTGTGTGTAAATTTTAGGAAGTATGGCTTTGGAGAAAAATTTCTGGGCACGCACCTAAGTTACAAATAATTGCTCTTACATCATGGTTTCACAAATATTTAAGGCTGGATAATTCTTTGTTGTCAGGACTGCTATGTGCAGTGTAGATGTTTAGCAACCTCTGGCCTCTCCCCACTAGATGTCAGTAGCAGCCTCACTAGTCATGACAATTAAAATGTCTGTAGACATTGAAAAATATCTCCTGGGGGAATGAAGTGATGGCCCTATCCTCTGTTGAGAGCCATCAGTCTAGAAGACAACTGTTGCAGTTATCTACTACTGTATGAGATAATCTGCTCTAAAGTTTAGGAGCTTAAAACAAGCACAATGTGGATTTTCTTATGGGAATAATTCAGGGGAGGGGTAGGTCAGGGTTTCTTTTGCTCGGTGTGACATCAGCCATGACTCTCCTCAGCTGCCTCAGTGAGCAACTGAAGATCCATGAATACCTCACTCACACACCTGGTCACTCAGCGCTCTCTCCATCCAAGTGATGTCTCAGCATTTGGCAGTCTAAACAATCAAAGCTTCTTCACAACGTGATGGATGAATTCCAGAAGAGAAACAAAAGCTCCCAGCATCTTGATGGCTAGGCCTAGAATTGTCAGTGTCATTTCCTTCATATTTTATGGGTCGAAGCAAGTCTTAAGGACATCCCAGATTCAAGAGGAGGCACATAGACATTCCTCACTTACAAGAGGGGAGGGACTGATGGCAGTCATCTTCAGAGACTATTAACCACAATGAGCCTTGCAGATACGGCCCACTTTAATAACAGAAATGACCATGTTTATATATCCCACTAGGCTTGTTTGTTGTTTGTTTTCTGAAAGATGCACGTGGAAAGAATTTTTTTTTCTGGCTTTCCAATTTCCTTCCCTCCATTCTAACCCCATCCCCCTTTGGGGGAGTGGATTTTTTGAGTTAGAACATACATATTATAAAGTATACATAACTACTTTGTAGAGCTATACAAGTTTCTGCATCCTGGATCAGAATATATAGGCTATTAATACCCCGGAATCCTCCCAGTCATTACCTCCCTCCAAAAGTAACCACTGAATTTAATCACCATAAATTAGTTTTTGCCTACTTTTCAATTTCTTATGAGTGGAATATTAGAATACTATCCCTTTGTGTTTGGTGAGCTGAAGACTCACCTGTGCTGTTGCACAAAGCCCCTCCCTTTTGACTTCTCCTCAACAGGATGCCTGTCTTCCATCTCTTTTCTCCCCTTTCATCCTTCACTTTTTAGTTTCCTTCTTCTTCTTTAAGAGCTGGTTCTATAGCTCTTACGATGAAAACTTTTCATCAGCTCTTGGATTCACAGAATTTCCAAAATTAAATCTATATGTTCACAGTCTACTACCAATCTATCCAACCTTACATTATTCAACAACCAGAATATCCAACTGGGTTCCATTTAATCGTTAACTTCCAGCATATTTTCATCCAGTCTTACTGGGATCCTGGAAATGAGGACCATACCTCTGCACAAGGCCCTATACTTTTTTTTTCCTTGCTCACTTAAGATGATTTGTCTTTCCATTATGTTTTTAAACACTAATAACTATATTCTCAGCTGCCTGGTAAATATGAGACTTCATAACACATCACAGTTGAAGTTATTTGTGGCTAAATAGGTTTTTTTTCCCTTCTGACTTTTTTTTATTGCTGTTCAAGCACAGTAGTCTCCATTTTCCCCCCACCACTCTCCTTCACCCCAGCCATCCCTACCTCTCACCCCTGATCCTACCCCTCTTGGCTTTGTTCATGCGTCCTTTATAGATATTCCTGAAAACCCTTCCCCTTTTTCTCCCCATTATCCCCTCCCATCTTCCCTCTGGTTACTGTCAGTTTGTTCTTAATTTAAATAGGTTTTTTTAAAGAAAGGAAAACCTTGAGTTAGAATGTATTTGCTACTTAAAAATATTACCTCCGTTAGAAGCTGGAATTCTCAAAATATAAAACTTGATTGAGATTTCAAAATCACAAACTGATCAGCAATAAGTAAAATCGAAAAAGTTCAGAAAAACAATTGAGCACATATCTGCATTAATGTCAATACATTATCTCAAAAATTAACTATCCTTCTATTCTAGAACTATGTCAGGATAAAGAGCATTGCTTGCATGTAATAATCACAGACTTGGAGTTACCATATATTAAAGAAATGAATTTATTACAGAAGACTAAGAGTCTAAAAGGTAGTAATTATAATTGAAAGAAATGTAAATGTTTATTTTGAAAATGAAGGAATAGCAGAGATGAAAAACATCTTTATTTGAAGGAATATTATATCTGTCTTCATTTAGTCAGGAACTGAATCTACTCTGTGGGTGTCAAGGTGAAGTAAATAACATCAGTAGACAATGTTTTTCCATCACCAAGGTGGGAGACCTGACAGGCCAAAGTTTGGCCTACTACAGGCAGCTCCCCACTGCTAGTCTATTAACCAGAAGCATCAGGGTCACCAGTACATTTTTTATAAAACACAACTCCTCTAGTCCCACTCTCTAACTTAATGAATCACGTGGGATAAAGTGGCTGAGAATATGCATTTTTAAGCAAATGCCTACTCAAACTCTAAAAGTGCTTTTAAGTCAAGGAATGTCTACCTTTGATAGCAAAAGGTGTACTAAAGTGTTTCAAAGTGTCCCGGATGCAAAGGATGTTTTGAATTTTTAATATTGGTATGGAAACATATTTTGCAATTATCCGAAGTTCTATTCATTTATTTGTGTATGCAATATTCACTGGATGGCTATCATGTGTACTGACATAAAGTGAACACAATCAGGCTTATGAACTGATTGAACAGGTATTAAACTAATAAATACAGAAAACAAACTTGTAATTACTAATATGCCAAGCCATATAATTGTTATAAGTATAATGAAATAAATTATATGGCTTGATGCGAAGATTCTAAGAAGGAGGCCTGACTGAGGCTGGAGATCAGAAGCATCTCCATTAGGGAAATGCCATCTAAGCTGGGGCTGAAAGATAGGAAGTACACTTGCTGGCCATGAGTAGGTGAAGGGCTTTCCAGGCCAAGTGAATAGTATCTATGAAGGCCCTATAGTGGGGAGAAGAAATGTGCGTTTGTGAGGAACCAAAAGAAGGCCTGTATGCTAGAAACATCATTGGTCCAAGATGAAGTGAACAGGTAGAAGCCACATCATACTCAGTGTGATGGTTAATTTTATGCTTCACCTTGTCTGAGCCACGATGCCCAGATATATGGTCACACATTACTGTGGACACTTCTGTGAGGGTATTTTTGAACATTTAAGTAGGTGGACTTTGAGTAAAGCAGACTGTACTCCCTACCACGGATGGGCCTGATCCAGTTGGCTGAAGGCCTGAACAGGGAGCAAAAGACCCCCTCTTCTAAACAAGAGAGGATTCTGCCACAAGATGGCTTTCAGATTTGAATTGCAACATTGGTCCTTCCCTGGGTCTCCAATCTGCTCTCTGACTATACAGAAACTGGAATTGTCAGACTTCTACATACACACATATCCTATTGGTTCATTTTCTCTGAAGAACCCTAATAATACAACACACCTCAGAAAACTTGCACAGTTTATTTTGCCCAAGATTAGAATAGAAAGCCACTGCAGAGAAGTGTCATTGGTAAATATTGGTCATCACATATTTAGTTCTAATAAATACTCTTTTATCCTAGTATCTCAGTAAAGACTTCTAGAATGGGCTACCAGATTTGCTGTCTCCCCCAGCTCCTTTATCTCTTTGATATTCTCTGTCATGTATTTTATACCTTTCCTTTTTTTTATTTATTAAATAAAGTCCACTCTCATAATTTCTGCAGCTCCCTGCTTTAAAGATTTTGCTGGAGAATTCAATAAAATAAAGTAGCACTGAAGCCAGCTAAACTCTATGTCCCTCAGCATACCAACTACATATAGTTTCCAAATCCCAATTTTCTTTCTCTAGAACTTGCACACAGAGTGTCATTGAATGACAAGAAAAATTCAGCTCAAATCCCCAAGTTGTGACAAACATCAATTTATTTTTCTTTGTAGAAATAAATCTGTGAGGAATTTTCACTGAATTGCGATGCATAGTGGGGGGTTTTCTGTAATTTATTTTCATGGCTCCCTTCCAAGGGAAGCCACCACACTAAATCAAGTGAGACAGAGGCAGTCTCTCTGGCACTAAAGCACTATGCAATGCCTGCATGGCTTCTGTTTGTTTTTTTTTTTTAAGTCATGTACAATATCTGACCTTTATCTTCACAAATATATTTTGATGACCAACTATGTTCAATGCCATGAACAATAAATAATATGAACAATATTCCTATAAACAATGCTATGTGGTAGGCCAGGTATTAGGGATTGAATGACTTGATTGTATGCATCACTCATTCATTCAACAAAGGCATGATGAATGCTAGACATACTGGAGCTCTCAGGACATGGCAGTGAAAAAGACAATGTAAAGCACGGATCTTTCCTTCTTCCTTTGGCTCTTTTTTTATGGAAGGGTGAGATAGACTACAATGTGATAATTCAGCAAGATAGTTTCAGAAAGCAACATCTGCTGTGATTATAATCACACACACACACACACACAAACATGTAACATATATGTTGTGCCAGAAATTGTACTAAGATTTTAATCATATCAACTCATTTTACCCTCACAAAAACCCTATAAGAGAGGTGCTATTACTAATTATGTTTAACAGATTAGAACACTGAGAGTCATCAGGAAGTTAAGTAACTTGGCTGAAACTGAGTACAGCTGGGATTTGCCTCTGGGCAAAACACAGTGCCTGGGTCTCTCACTTCCATGCTAGCTTGGGTGCTGTGGGAGGAGGGCACTGGGGGTCCACTTTAGGTGAGACAGTTAGAATATGCCTCCCTGAGGATTGATACTAGCCCTGAGGCATGACTAATAACAATGATCCAAGCATTCAAAATGGTTTAGAACTCAAACGACTTAAAATGTAAATAGAAACAAGACATCTAAAACAGCATCATCTAATATTTTTGGAATGCTCCCTACCTGCCAAACACTGTGTTAAGCACACTAATTAATATGTGTGTTATTTCAGTTAGTTCTCGCAACATTCCTATGAGATAGTGAGCAAAAAGTACAACTTTTTAATTAGGAAAGTGGTGTTGGCCAAATAAGGTCAGATGAAGACAGGCTGTGTCCAGATGATTAGGTATCCAGGTGGTTACTGGCAGGTTTTACCTGTGACATTTCAGCACAAAGTTGGAGGTAAAAGCCTGATTACTGTGTAAGGGATAGATACGGAGTAGAAACTGTAATTGGAAATTATTTACTTGGGAGTTCAGCTCTAAAGAAAAATAGAAGGGGTGAGTAGTAAAAGGGTATTCCAAGTCAAAGCAGAGTTGATCATATAAGATGGAGGTAGGTGACTTGAGCATATTTCTGGGCTGTGTGGAAGGAGCCACCAGGAAAGGAAAAATTGGAAATGCAGAAAGGAGAAAGCAAAGCATCAAGAGGTACTCGGATCAAGAGCGCAGAGGCTTACCTAAGCTTTGAGGGGAAGACACACCTATTCCCCAGGCACTGGAAAACAGACAACGGAATTAGATGCAGTTCCACAGTTTTAAAATATAAAAACAGGAACTGTACTAACAAGCAAATAGAGACAGACTCATAGATAGAGAGCAGGATGACAGCAAAGTGGGGGAAGGTAGAGGGATTAAGCAAAAAGGAAGGACTCAGTGTGGTGATTCCAGGGGGCAGAGAGATATAAAGCGATTAATGGTAATGGGAAATATACAATAATATTTTTTTTAGAAAAAGAACGAGAAAATGAAGGTGAGGGCATCTAAAAAAATTGTTTATGTAGGTGACAAAGACAAGGTTTAACTAACTACTGGGGGAGTGAGGTGTAGAATTTGGAGGCTGGTGCAAATATCTAATGCCCATTCTGGAAATGGGCAAGGAGGCTAACCAAGAACATTTAGAATTATTGGGTGCACACAAAAGAGCCAGCTGAATTTGATATAAATTTAATAACATTGAACTACAGTGGCATTTCTCAAGGTCTGTCCCATGGACCACCTAAATTAAATTGCCATAGGGCCCCTGCAAATAACGACAATTTGTGAACCCCATTCCTAACCTTACAAGGTCTTCTGAATTGATTCTGGTGCTCACTAAAATTTGGAACCAATCTAAAGCAGTTTCTCAACATTTTTCTGTCCCCAGGATCACTTAGGCTCTTGCTACAATATAGACTCTTAGCTTTCGGCCAGATCTATTGAACTCATCCTCAACAGAGAGTGCTGGGGTTCAGTGCTATGAATGAGAGACTTGGCTGTTTCTGACTGAAGTTTAGATGTCATGGAAACTGGTAAGGAGTATTAATAGAGCATATGAGTGTATGGAGAAAATGGTTAGTTTTAAAATTAACATATAATAAAAAGGACATTTTTGGTGTTCAGTTATATGAATTTTAGCACATGTATAAATTTTTGTAATCACAATGGAAATCAGAATACATGCATCACTCAAAAAATCCCCCTTGTGCTTTATAGTTAAATTCTCCCCCAATCACTGCCACCTGGCAACAACTGGCCCATTGGACATCACTATATTCTTGTCCTTTCAAGCATGTCACATAAGTGGCATCACAGAGTATGTAACATTTTGAGACTGACTTGTTTTATTTAGCATAATATCTTTGAGATTCATCCCAAATTCTTGATTTTATATATTTTTCTTTTTATTGCTGAATAGTATTCCAATATATTGTTGTGGCACCATTTGTTCATACATTTACTCTTTCAAGAACATTTTGGTTGTTTCCAGTTTTTATGAATATAAAAAATGTTGCAATGAACATCCATGTGTAGAGTTTTGTGCTAACGTAAGCCTTCAGTTATTTAGTGTAAAAAGCCAGGAGTGGGATTTCTATGAAGATGATTTAGTAATTTATTTTAAAAAATGTTATTCATCAGTCATTACATATAAAATGAAGTTTTAACTGTCTAGGTGTAGAAGAATTATCACCTAGAATAATTTGAATAAGATGCAGAATGACCTTCTACATGAAGTAAATGGATATAGTCATTACAAAGGAGTGAAGGTTGGGATGAGGGGAAGGAGCTTACTGGGGAAGTGCTTGCTGCCTTTGGGTTGAATATCAACACACTCACTTCACAGCTGACATGATTACATGGTGAGTCACTTTCTCCTATCATGGCCATGGTCAATGTTATAGAAACCTGTGGGCTCCAAAGTAAACTAATTTCAATCAATTTTTAAAAAGTTCTAATAAATACTGTTTGCCACCATCAGAGAAAATAGGATAGAGTATGCAGTTGGTCAATGTTTGATAAAGAACTAAAGGGGTCATATTTAACGTATGTGTGTTGAGGGCCACAGGGCATGATTATTTCAGAGGATGGGTATGGGGAGTAGTGTAAGTTGTCAGTGCTGTAGGAAACAATATCAGATATGTTTAACTCATTTTTTTGTGTTGAGATATCATGGTTTGGGAGTAATGAGAAATAGATTTCCCATCAACTGGTACAGCTTTGGTAGCATGTCTGGCTTACCTCTGGGCAGTGTAAGCCATGAGCTGAACCCATCCTTCTTTGAGTCTAATACGATACTCAACTCAATGGCATGTGTTAACAGAGAACTCAGTTATGCTTATGTACTCTGCTTGAGTGGTGGGTGTCTCATAGTAAAAAAAAAAAAAAAAAATCTAGCAGTGAACTGCTTTCAGGAGAAGCAGCCACAAAACAATAATGAGCTTACAAAATAATGATCTCTAGACATTTGCCCCAAACCAGAAATCGGAAGAACTGGCAAAAAATAAAGCACCATGTTTGTATGAGTCGAATTCTATGAACAACTTAATAGAATAAAGTGAAATTGTTCAAGAAGTAAGAGGGGAAGGATCAACGGCTGTCAGATCTTGTTTCCAAATCAGAGCTTTGAATCTCCCCGGGCTTTAAAAATAGGCCCAGGAAGTCCATGTGTCTAAAACTGACACACATCTGCTTTGAAATCTGCTTCTGATTCTTTATTTTTTACTAAAACAACATCGTTTGGGAACAGAAATGACACTATAAGCAGAGGATAACTAATGGATTGCCTTAATTGGGTGGAGGGTTAACTAGTCTTGCTAATATGAACACAAAATGCCTGCTACTCTGATGATCATGCTTCTAAAACTGTGTATGCAAAACAAGACTTTTAAGAAAGCACAGAACAAAGATATTTGCAAGTAGCATCAATGGATGTGTTACTTGACAGGAATATGACCACAATCATGATGATGGCTTGAGCTTGGGAGAGGAGACAGACCATTATAGACATGAGGTCTCTGTCATTGTTCAATAACCTCTCAGAAATCAACCATTTACTCATCACGAAAGTTCTTTGTGAGCTGTGAAGTGTGTGAGTGTGTATGTGTGTGGGGTATGTGGGTGTGCATATTAAAAGTCTCAGCAAAAGGGGTGATGTTTAGTCATTCTAATATATGCTGGAGGGATCACTGTTTATTCCTTATTCTGCAGTATTACATTTCTATGATGCTTTTTGTTTGATTTGTGACCATTAAATTCTCTAGCCTCTGTGAAGAATAGAGGGTGACAAGAATTATTTTTATTACTGTTTTTGTCTTGCTGATGGTACATATTTTCAATTTTACCTGCAAGTCAGCTCTTTCCAGCTTCCTTGGGTTCTTTATTTCACCATATAAGACAACAGGTAGAGATTCTTGCACTTTGTGTCCCTTTTCCATCTATTCATAGTCAGCTCAGGCTAAGCCCCATAAACATTTACTGAAATATTTTAAGGATATGATGGCAGGAACAGTGATAGCAGCAACAATTAACAGTCAGTGTTTATTGAGCATTTCCTATAGGCCAGGCAGTCATCTAAAGACTTTATTTACATCATTATCCCTCACTACGTA
This sequence comes from Carollia perspicillata, assembly GCA_004027735.1. NCBI lineage: Eukaryota > Metazoa > Chordata > Mammalia > Chiroptera > Phyllostomidae > Carollia > Carollia perspicillata. The sequence continues at coordinate 28,209 of PVKM010002476.1, read as the reverse complement.
GCCAAGAGCCAGATTCCCCACTTGATTTATGAGAAGATAAAAGGATTTTAGGAGTGATAGCATTTCACTTAATATTATAACTGTAATGTATGAAAGCCGGGAGTTGTAGGAGAAAGTAAAGAATCTCAGAAAATAGAAAGTAGGAAAGATGCAGTTTCTTAGTCTCCAAAGCCCCTTGAATCATTGCCTCCTCACATAAATGTGTGTGTATGTGTTCTTAGGTATATATGCACACATATGTATCTTCGTATATATCTTTAAATACATATCTTCAATTACATATGTATATAAGCATGTGTATGTATTTCTATATAGGTTGGGGCAAAAGTAGGTTTACAATTGTTCTTATGAAAAATAATACAATAATTAATAAATAATAATACAAGAATAAACTCTGTATTTTGCATATTCACAACTGTAAACCTCTTTTTGCCCCATCCTGTATATCTTTATTCATGAACCCGCAGGGACCTGCAGAAACCAAGAAAGCAGGAAAGATTTTCTGTAAATGACCAGATAGTATTTTAGACTCTGAAGCCACAGAAAGCCACTACTGCATATTCTATTTTATTTTTTAAATGTCTTATTTCTTTAAATAAGTCTTAAAACAGTCTTAAAAACTGTTTATTTAAGAGCCATTAAAAACATACTGTGAGCTGGGTTTGGCCTGCAGGCCACAGTTAGTCAACCTCTGACCTATGGTACTGTTGTCAGACTGAAATTTTAATCACAAATCATATACACATACACACTCACAAATCTCTTTGGATCCATACTTCCTAACTTATCAGCTATAAAGGTTTCTCCTAGTTTTGTGGCTCTTCCTTAGGCTGGTAATGCTGACCTCCCATCTTACTACCAATTATTTTCCAAAACAAGTTCATTTCCTCATCCCCTTACAGACATGCACACACACACCCCTTGTCCCACATGTGGACACCCCTGTAAAGCACCTCTCTGTGCTCCTGGGAAAATTCAATGTTAAGTACAAGACCAGTCAGCCCATACCTACTCCATGTTTTTCATTTATAATTTTTACCAGGAATCTCTAATCCTTCTAGGTTTGCCTTTCTTCTGAGCTCCTGAATGAGGAATTCTCACACTGCATGACACTTAACTGCATTTTTTGGAAAAAAACTCTGTATTAGTTATTCTACTAGGCATTGAGGCTATAATTATGCATATGTTGCAGTGCTTGCTATTAGGGTTTATGGAGAACCAAAAAGACAAAAAGGCTGACCTGGCAATTCCACTGCTCTGACTATACCCTAAAAACCCTGAAACAGCAATCCAAAAGAACCTGTGCACCCCAATGTTCATAGCAGCACAATTTACAATAGCCAAATGCTGGAAGCAACCCAAGTGCTCATCAGTAAATGAGTGGATCAAAAAACTATGGTATATGTACATGATGGAATAGTACACAGCAGGAAGAAAGAAGGAGCTCCTACCCTTCATGACAGCATAGGTGGATCTGAAGAGCATTGTGCCAAGAAAAATAAGCCAGGTGGTGAAAGACAAATACCATATGATCTCACCTATAAGTGGAACCTAATCAACAAGATGAACAAACAAGCAAAATATAACCAGAGACATTGAAATTAAGAACAAACTGACAGTAACCAGAGGGGAAGTGGGAGGAGATAATGGGGGAAAAGGGAGAAAGGGTTATCAGGAACATGTATAAAGGACACATGGAGAAAGCCAAGGGGGATAGGATCGAGGGTGGGAGGTGGGGATGGCTGGGGTTGGGAAGAATGGTGTGGGGGGAATGGAGACTACTGTACTTGAACAATAAAAAATGACAGAAAAAAAGGAAAGACAAAAAATAGGAAAGGCCTACGTAATAACTGTGTACAGTGGCAGGTGGTTACTAGACTTAAGGTGATCACTTTGTAAGGGAAATGTTGAATCACTATGTTGTACACCTGAAAGTAATACGATTACTTTATAGGCTATTTATTACTTTGTAGGTTAACTATAATTTTAAGAAGTTTTCTAATAATAACATTTTTAATGCATATAAAATTTTTTAAAAAATATTGACAATAAAAGGTTATAAGTGCTAACAATGTAAATCAGAGAGCTGCATGGGAAGCACATAGTTTATCTTGTACCATTTTAATTTTATTTAAAAAGGTACATCTTGTTGCTAACTACAGCAAAGGAGATCACGTGTGTGCATGTGTGTGTATTTTTCCCCTTAGGCTGAGTGATGATAACATTTCAGAAACATTTAGTTGATGGAGATAAAATAATTCAGATCAAATCAATTGTTAATTTTGACATGTTTATATGAAGTGCACTCTCTTAGATATTTAAGTATGCAGGAATAAAATAAAACATTATTTATAATTACTCTATTTCTGGGAAAATTTTGAAATTACTAACAAGAGAATAGTAATTAACATCAAAATCATTAAAATATAATTGGAAAAGTAATATAGTACAAGGGAGACTGCAATTATATCAGAAATTTGGGCTAAAAATGGTTATTACTAAAGCATATAAAATATGTCTCTGAGTTATACAATAGCCAACAAAAATATGTAATAGAAATGGAAAGACAGTCAGATGGACAGTTAGATAAGAGATAATACTACCTGATAAAAGAAAGTAAGTCAGTTGAATCATCTAGTGAAATATTTATTTTTAAGAAGTAACTATGTTCTAGGCTTACTGACTTGAACATCCCACTAGATTGGTCTTTATTTTTTTTTTTTGCTTATAAACAACAGAAATTTATTTCTCCAAGTTTCAGAGGCTTGAATTGGAGATCGGGGAGCAGTATGTTTGGGTTCTGAAACCCTCTTCTGGGTTTCAGACTATTTACTACTTCTGGCTGTGTTCTCACATGCTGGAAGGGGCCAGGCTTCTCTGTGGCATCTCCTTTGTAAGGGCACTAATCCCATTCATGAGAGCTCTACCCTTATGACCTAAGCACCTCCCAAAGATCCCACCACTAAATTGTTTTTAATGAACAACTACATTAACACAAAAGTAGTCAGTACAACTTTTCCTGGCAGTGGATGTTAAATGGAATGCATTGCCTGAATTCTTACACAAAGAAATTGAAATGACCATATGTGACATTTTTTATTCAACTTTAGAAAAAAAGCATAACTTTAAAGTACAGATCTGTATGTGAAATTCTTAAGGAAACCAGCTATGCACATGTGCTAATCACTCAATGTTTTGTTTTGTTAATTCAAATCTATGGAGTGTTAGAGCAAAGAGACAGAAACAAAATTTGAAATATAGTTGATCATTTAGTCAATTACACTGCTTCTCCTGAATCTCAATGGACACGGGAAGAGTTCTGGCAGGGGCTGAGTAGCAGTTACTAGAACATGTTGCATCACTCTGCTGTACACCTGAAAATAATATAACATTGCATATCTTTTAGTAACATATTTTATAGAAGAGTCAACACTTAATAGATATCTATAGACCTAAAAAGACAAGAGAACTCATTGAGGAATGACTGGAACAGGCTTTGTCCCCTGATGCTGGGAGACACATCTCTGCTACAACAGCCAGACATGGCTATGGCAAACATGACATTTTGTTATGAAAATTAAATATTTTGATTTATAGTTTTGGTTACACAAAAGGTCATATCATTGCCACTTGAAGACAGGTAAGAAAGGGCAGGACAATACTGGTATTACAAACACAATTTGCTCAATTGCCTGGTAAGTATTTGAATCTGTCCCCAGAGATGTAAGTATCTGTATGATTTGAAGTCTTTGAAGGGCAGGTGCTCCCAGCTGGCTACATACACAATAATACATTGATCTTACATGTTGGCACACATCAGCATCCCCTAGAGAACACTTTAAAACAGATTGCTGAGTCCCACCCTCAGAGACTGAGTTAGTATGTAAGATGTGATGCTCAACAGTGCATTTTGCACAGGGCACAGGTGATGGTGATGCCCTGGGGAGGACAGCTGGAGAACCACTTGAATAATAAAACACTGGGATGGCTAAACACCATCTCATATTGAACAGCACTGCTTCCTGATGGGCTCGCCTGCAATGTTTAGCTATAAAACAGAAATGTAGTCAATATGCCCAAACAGAATCATATAGAAAGATCTATCTGAAAATTGAGGAAACCTGGAAGAAATTATCATTTTATTTTGGGCATAAATTGTCTTGAGTTCTTCTTTGAGGTTTTTAATTAGCTAGCAGGAAAAGATAAACTTCTGGACATAAAAATAAATATACAAGCAAGGCCCCCAAATGTATCATTTCTCAACTTCTTCTGTAGTGGCACTGTGGCATATGACCAGCTCGAAACACCCTCTGAAGGAGTGGAGGACTGTTTCGGAAGACGTGAATGTCAGAGGATAAAGCACAAGCTACTTTCTTTTCCCTCCTTATAACACAATCTAGTAATTAAGGCTCCGGTGCTTGCATTTACAGAGACTGGAGATTAAATATTGTTTTCAGCACTTACTAAATTTATCACCTTGGGCAAGCCTCTGTTCCCTTGCTGTTAACTACTACTAATGCCACTTAGTTCACATTGCCTTTGGAAGAATGACATTACATAATGTGTTCAAAAGAATGAGAAGACAAGCCACAGACTGGAAGAAAATATTTGCAAAAAACACATCTGATAAATGAGTTATTCAAAGTATACAAAGAACTCTTAATACTCAACAATAAGAAAACCCTATGATTAAAAATAGGCTAAAAACTCTAACATGCACATTACCAAATAAGATGTACAGATGGTAAAATAACACATGAAAATATGCTCCACATCATATATAATCACAGAAATGCAAATTAAAACAAGATACCATCACACACCTATTTGAATGGCCGGAATCCAGAACACTGACAAGACCAAATTCTGACAAGTTTTTGAAACAACAGAAACTCATTAATTGCTGGTGGATATGTACAATAGTACAGCCACTTTGGAAGAGAGTTTGGCAGTTTCGTACAAATCAAAAAATTCTTATCCAGCAGTTGCAATTGTTGGTGTTTACCTAAATGAGTTGAAAATTTATGTTCACACAAAATCCTGCACACAGATTTTTATAGCAGCTTTATACATAACTGCGTAAACTTGGAAGCAACCAAGGTACCCTTCACTAGGTAAATGAATAAATAAACTGTGGTACATCACACAATGGAATATTATTCAATGCTAAAATAAAATGAGCTACCAGGCAATGTTTAAAAAACCTGGTATAACCTGACAATTGATATTACTATGTGAAAGAAAGCCAATCTAAAAAGACTAATACAGTACATTTCCAACTATATAGCATTCTAGAGAAAGCAAAACTATGACAACTGTTAAAAAAATCAGTGGTTGCCAGGAGTTACTTTTGGGGGTAAGGATGAACACATGAAGCACAGAGTACAGTAAGAACAGCCTGTATGACACCATAATGATGGATTCACATTATTATATTTTTGTCTAAACCCATAGAATGTACAACATCACAAGTGAATCTTATGTAAACTATGGACTTTGGATGATGGTGATGTGCCAATGTAAGTTCATCACTTATAACAAATGCCCAACTCTCAGGGGAGATGTCGGTAATTGGGGAGGATATGTATGTATGAGGGAGGGGGTACATAGGAAATCTGAATACCTTCCCCATGGTTTTCCTGTAAACCTAATATTACTCCAAAATGTCTTTTTAATTTTTTAAAATTTTAATTTTTAAATTCAATTTATTGAGGTAATGGTGTTAATAACATTATATAAATTTCACAGAATATGTAAAAACATGTGGTATAGTGACTGACACAGTACATACTCAAAATCATATTTGTCTTCTAATTATTACTGTTATTGGCAACCGTGTGAGCATAAAACATCAAGAATCAGAAACACAGAGTGAAATGAAAATGGATCAACAGCACAGATATTAAGGTGGAATTGGATTACCAAATGAATAATGTACGGGATTTACATCACAACATGGTTTGTAAAAGCAAAAAGATTTGAATATATAAATATTTATGGAGAGCAGATTGCTTAAATATATTAGAGTACATGTGACAGAACACCATGCAGTCATTAAAAATAATGATGTAGTTCTACTATGTTTATATGGAGAGATACCATGATGCACTGCGCGCAAAAAGAAAGCAGCTTACAAAATAGAGGAAAAGCACATAGGAAGGAGAGAGAGAATAAAGTCAGAGTGGAATGCATGTATATGAAATATTAACCAGTACTTATCACCAAGCAATAAAATACATTTTACTTTCTTATGCATTCATTTTTCTGTTACAAAAACATTAGTAGATAAATGCACGTGCCTATCTGTCACAAATACATATTTTGCAATTGTAATGTATTGTTTTTATTTAGAAAAAGCATTAAAACTAGTTTTACTTTGGAAATTGATTCATAAAATTGATTAATAGAGCTAATACAAGGAGTTCTATAAAAAGGCAGAGGCCACAACAGGGGGCAATCCTCTAGAAAACGATCCATGGAGACTATACCTACCAGGTTTTCACTATTTCCGAGAAGGGAATAGATTGTTTTCTATATAAAGCTGAATTTTCTGCTATAAAAGCGTACCACATAGTACATTGTGTACCTAACTGATTGCCTTCCTGTCTCTTTTCTCTCATCCTCTCTCCCCCTGCTTAATTGTTATACCAACTATCTTAAGATTAATCATCATAAAACACAAATTTGATGTAACTTATGTGCCATATATGTTTATCAGATTTATTCATTTTGTGTATATGTGAAGTCAAAACTTTCTTGAAATGTATTTGATATAACATTGTGTACATTTAAGGTGTAAAGCATGTTGATTTGATATGTTTATAAATTGTGATGTGATTGCCACTGTAGCAATAGTTGTATCATGTCACATAATTATGCTTTCTATTTTGTTATGGAAATAATTAAAATCTAGTCTCTTAGCAAGTTTGATTATCATAATACAACGCTCTTGTCTATATTCACCATATTGTACATTAGATCTCCAGGACTTATTTATCTACTAGTTGAAAGCTTACACCTTCAAACATTTCTCCTACTCCCCCATCCCCAGCCCCTGGTAACCACTACTGTCCTCTCTGTTTTTACAAGTTTGTTTTTTTATATTCTACATATAAGTGATAGCATACAATATTTGTCTTTCTCTGTCTCACTTGTCCTACTTAGCATAAGGTTCTCAAGGTCCATCCATGCTGTCAGAGAGGCAGAATTTCCTTCTTTCTCATGGCTAAATAATATGTCATGATATTATATATATGTACATCTAATCTTTTAAAATTGATTTATCCACTAACAGATGTCACTTTCTTTAAGTGGCATCTTTCATTAGTGCCATGTTTCTGAACATGGCATTCAGGATTAAACCTATTTTGTCTTCAAAGTATTATTTGTCTATCAGTTCAACTCTTAATTCAATTTCTTAAATTCCGACCTAAATTCTTCTTTTTCTCTAAGGATTTCCTCAATTTCTCCACCCTGAATTGTTCTTCTAATTTTTACAACACTGTGTGTATGTGCATACACATATGGTATAGTGTTTATAACAGTCTGTTTTACTAATGGCACCAACAGTGAAAACAGTAGTAACTGGAAATGAACACTTAGTGGGCACTTGGGGCCAGACCATTGATAGGAGCTGTCCACACATCACCACTTTCACTGTCCCCAGTAAAATGAAAGGCACAAAGAGCTAACCTGCACATGACTAGCAAATATAAGAAACAGGCTTAATTATGAGTTATTTAATCTGAAGTCCTTGAAATTAATGACCATGACATTGATAGTTATCCTCGAATGCTCACTGGATTTATGGGTAGAACTTTCAAAAATACAAATGGTCAGGTCCAACCTAGAATTGGAGAACCAGAATTTTTCAGAACAGGGCAAGGGCAAGATTATGGATGTAAATACAAAGCTACTGAAACATTTTAATAGTACTTTTTGACTGATTAGGATTTACCAAGGGTCAGGTGATTTATGTCACCCATACTTTCCACTTCAAGCTATACCTATCATATTTACTCATCCTTAAAAAAATTAAGTTTCTACTTTTTCAAAGCAGTTTTAGGTTCATAGCAAAATTGAAGGGAAGACACAGAGATTTTCCATATCCACCTAAGCCCCCCAAATGCATCACCTACCCCATTAGCAACATGCCCCACCAGAGTGGTATATTTGTAACAATTGATGAACCTACATTGACACATCATAACCATTCAAAGTCCACAGTTCACATCAGGGTTCACTCCTATTGTACATTCTGTGGGTTTCGAACAAACATATAATGACATCCAGTCATCATTATGGTATCATAGAGTGTGTTTTCACTGCCCTATACATCCTTTGTACTTCATGTATCCATTTCTCTCTCCCTTCCTCAAGAATATTTTAAGTGTTTATAATTCCCTTTGACACCCAGTCTGTTTGAGAGTCATTCTACTATTGCATTCTGCAATATTCACCAAGAGGTAATGAGCTGCATTGTATTCTGTTTCAAAACCATTAAATGCTCAACACCATTGTCCTTTTCATCTTTTTAACATTTTCCTCTTTACTCAACACCTAATACCTAGCACATAGTAGGGACATCACAAAACCTGCCACGTAAAATTACATATGGTTGCATAAAATAGTCCATTTCCCTGTGGACTTGAGCAATGGAAGACTTCGTCAGTGAAAATTTGTCATCAAGTGTAATTCTTTTACCTTGTACATGGCCTTTTATCATTGGTGAGATTCAGAAAGGTTTTTCTTCAGAAGAAATGCTGCTTCCAATTAAGTGAACCTTTTCTACTTAAGGATTTAGGAGATGCAGTAAAACATACAAAGCCACTTTGAAGGAGTTGGTGGTGTTTCTGAACCTGACATTTAACAAGAGCTCAGAGAAGAACATAAACTGATAGACAGATTGACTGTGTTGTAATTTCATCTTTTCCTCCTGAGGCCTTTCTTCCTTTATTATTCCTTTATTCTCAGGGAACAAAAGATAATAAATAAATACATGCATACATACATACATATACAAAACAAAAGCATTTCTTTTCAAAAGATTTCTATTGAAGAAATAATGTTTAAAGGGTATCAGAAAAGATATCAAAATAAGGAAAATTTGTAAACCACAGTAATCAGAGGACAGGCAATTTTATAGAATACATGGATAAAAGCACATTTTCACTGCTAGTGCCATTAACGAAGCATATTATTGAGGCACATTGAGGCTATCTACAGGTTAAGAGGTTCAGAATGCTCTTTTATTTAATTATTTTTTCATTGTCAGTATATTCTGAGAGGTTTTTTTAAATTACCTACACAATTCCCTGAACCTGAATGTTGAAGGTACGTAAGAACAAGAACAATAGAGTAAGTGAGGACAGGATGCTAAAGCTGAAGCAGTTAGAAGCAGGACAAAATCACACCATTTGTGGCCTGTGCTATTCTTCAGCCCTGAACTGGAAAGCAAATAACAGAGTGACATTGTATCAAGGCCACTGCTAATTGGATTTATATATACATATATGCATTAGACTAGATCCCTATGTTTTTTCTTGAGTTTTATGTAATTTAATATTGAATGTGAGAGGTGGGGGTGGGTAGGGCAGGGGAGAGTAATGGGGGGAAAATGGGGATAACTGCAATTGAACAACAATTTAAAAAAGAGCTAAGAAGAAAAATATATAGTTTAAAAGCTGGGGCAAAATATATTTTTCTTTAAGACATGGCAGACGACAGTATACAAAACAGCGCTTTGCTTTTGCTGTTACATTCAATGCTGTTTTAAGAAACATGAGAATAGAAGAAATTAATGGTTATCCAGACAGTTAGAGTAAAAAATAATGAAAACTGAACTTTTAAACTGTGGCTAAGGCTCCAAATTGAAGGGTTCTCAGATAGGGAAAGAAAGCATTAAGACTGGGGAGAATGATTCTGCACTAAAGAAAGTTATCCAGTTAAAAGGGCCTCTAAATTAAACCTGAAGTATGGGAGAAACAAAACATGATTAATGCAGGCATGTCACATGTGCAATCATTGTGGACAGAACCAGTTATGGAGAGGAAAAAAGGCACCAGTTTAAGAGCTTTGTCCCTCTTCCGAGTATCTACTGCCCAAAATGAAAACATTTATTTGCAAAGACATATGCACCTCTATGTTCATTTCAGCATTATTTATGGTGACCAAGACATGAACACAACCAAAATGCCCTTGGACAGAGTATTGGATAAAGAAGATGTGGTACATATATCCAATGGCATACTACTGAGCCATAAGCAAAGATGAAATACTACCCTTTCTGACAACACGGATGGATCTTGAGAACATCATATTAAGTGAAATAAGTCAGACAGAAAAAGTTAAGAACCATATGATCACTCATATGCAGGATATAAAACTGAAACCCACAAATAAATGAACAAACAAAAACTCATAGACACCGTCAACAGTGTGGTGGTGACCAGAGTGAAGGAGTGGGGGACAGTAACAGGTGAAGGGGATCAGATACAATACATGTGACAGAAGAGGATGTGATTTTGGGTGGTGGGCACACAGTGTAACATATAGATGATATATCCTGGAATCACACCCTTGAAAACTACATGATCTTCTTAACCATTGTTACCCTGACAAATTTGATTTAAAAATAAAAAAGAGCTTTATAGTAATTCATAATGGAAAATTAGAAATACATTTGAAACAACATTTAAGATCATCTATGATTGTATATCCACGTTCAAAACATAAAATAAGTAGGAAAAGAGTAGCAGAGGGGCAATCAGCAAAACTTTTCTGAATGGAACTGCTTTTTAAAAATAATCATGAGAAGTTTTTCCCAGTTAAAAACAAAATGACTTGTTAAAAATAGAGGTTACATAGTGGATTCATTAACAATAAAATGAACTGGCTTAAAATTAAAAGAAAACTCAGGGTACCAAATAAAATTTTAAAAAGTTCAATAAAAATTACAGGAGCACAAAGGTGTTAGATTCAGACTCCTAGTCAGATGGAATATTTCTTTCTCTGTGACAGACACGGAGAATAGACTTAAGATAATGGAAGATGCAAGCTTGTCAACCATCTGCTAAAGTGTTTCCTTGCTCAAAAGAAGCACTGGGAACTCTTGGCTTGACTTAAGTTGCATTAGAAAAAGAATATAAACTTTGGGATAAGAGTTTGGGGCTCTGGATTTGAACTCCAGCTCTTCAAATGAGTAGCTATGATGTGAGTGAAGTATCGGCCAGACATGACTGAATCGTGTGTCTGAACTGCACTTCAATTGCTGAGGGACATTAAAAACTAGATCACCCTGAGTGCCACCCTAGCCTGTGTTCTTCTGTAGGCAGTTGAGTGCAGTCCACAGAATGTCATTTGAAATTCACTAGTCTATTACGCGAAGTAAAAGAGGTAAGAAGAATAAGCCTCCTGCACATAAGAACACAATGCATATTGATTGCATCTTTTTTCTTTTTTAGCTTTTTAATGTTTATTCTGTCCAAGATTCTAGTACAAATTAACAAGATGATTTGTAAACATTTTGAAAGAAAAGGATGGCAGTACCCATGTTCCAATCTTGCTTACTACCATACTAGCAGATTTTTGCAAACAAATTTTTATAATAATTTGTCTTGAGATCAATTATTCATCACCTTAATTGTCTTGGAAAACTGGAAATCCACATGCAAGAGAATGAAGCTGGATCTTTCACTTAGAACACATGCAAAATAAACTCAAAATGTAACAAAGACCTAACTAAACAGACCCCAAACTATAAAACTCTTAAAAGAAAACCTAGGATAGAGCTTAATGACATTGGATATAGCAATGATTTCCTAGATATGATACCAATGCATGGGCAAGAAAAGTAAAAATGGACAAATTAGAATAAACGAAAATTAAAAACACTTATGCATGAAAGAGAACAATCAAGAGTGTAAAGACACCCTTCTGAATGGAAGAAAATATTTGCAAATATATATCTGCTAAAAATTTAGTATCTAGGATATATAAATCTGTCTTAAAATTCAACAAAAACAGTAAAACAACCCTATTAAGAAAAATGTTCAAAGAACTTGAATATAATTTCTCCAAAGACAATATACAAATGGCCAAGATCCACATGAAATGATGTTCAACATCACTAGGCATCAGGGAAAAGCAAATCAAAACCACAGTAATAGATCCTTCACATCCATTAGCATAGCTATGATAAATGAAACAAAACAAAAATAAGAAGTATTGGCAAGAATGTGGAAAAATTGGAACATTTGTGCACTGTTTGGGGGATGAAAAATAGTAAAATCACTATAGAAAACAGTATGAAGAGTCCTCAAAAAATTAAAAATATAATTATCATATATCCAGCAATTTCACTGCTGGGTTTATAGCCAAAAAAACTGAGATCAGAATCTTGAAATGATATTTGCACACCCATGTTCAAAGCACACTATTCACAATAGCCAAGAGATGAAAATAACCAAGTGCCCATCAGGGATGAATGAAATAACAAACTGTGGTCTAACTATATAATGGAATAATGTTCAGCCTTAAAAAGGAAATTCTGACATAGGTTACAACATGGATAAACCTTGAGAACATTATGCCAAGTAAAATAAGTCAGTTGCAAAGAGACAAATGTTGTATGATTCTACTTTAATGAAACACCTCCAACAGCCAAGTTCAGAGAAATGGGAAGTAGAATTGTGGTTGCCACAGGAAAGGGGAAAGGGAAACTGGGGAGTGGTGTTTAATGGACATAGAGTTTCATTTGCAAGATGAGAACAGTCAGGAGATTGTTGGCACAACATGGTAAATACACTTCACAATACTGAACTAAACACTTAAAAATTGATTAAGATGGCAAATTTTATGCTATGCATGTGTAGTTACAAAATAGTCACAGGGAAGTAAGTAAAGCATAGGAAATATAGTCCATAATATTGCAATAACTATGTGTGGTGCCAGTTGGGGTGCTGGAAATACCAAGGGGAATACTATGTAAATCATATGATTATCTAACCATTGAGCTGTACACTTGAAACCAACACATACTTTAAAAAAATTTGAATCATTAATTTATTTCTGCTATTACTTGGTTATTTCTACATGAAAATAAACTAATTCCTAGCTGGACCCGTTCTCCCTTAAATATCACACAGCTAGGGATATGTATAAAGTTTACAATGAGCCTACATATCTTATTTGTCACTAGACATATTATAATCCCCAAGTCACCAAACTGGACCAGGTGGAAGGTCAATAATAACAAGAAAGAACAGTTTGATCAACTCTTGTTAGTTCAAACAAGTCACTTCAGATTAACCAGTACGTAGATAAAATTAGCCACCTTTTTTTGATGGACATGAGGTTTCTTCCACTAAAGTGGCTAGTTTGAGTCTAAAATACAGAGTAGAAAAGTGAATAGTGGCTGATCTTTGTAATCTAAAAGAGAAAGTCTTGGAGAAAACCAATACATAGACAAGCTGTGACTATCCAGATAGAAAACCAGGATTGAATCTTCACTTTTTGGATGTAGATTTGCTTGCATGAGTTAAAAGTGCGTTCTTCAAAAAAAAAAACAAATCCAATTGAGGAAGCGGGGATTAAGTATAACAGATGCTTTCACTAGTTTTGCAGATGCATTCACCTGAGGTAAATGTTTTACGAGAGCATTGATTGGTACGGGGGATAAAAGAGACATGAATCTGTGATATCCCCTCCAAGAAATTCAGATACCAAGTTTCCCTGTACATAGTGAACTGTACTAAGTTAGATTATAGAGTATTCTATATTCTTTATATAACACCTCTGGAGCAAACTCAAAAAATTTATTTGCCATTCAATTGAAGAAATGGATATTTGTTTCAACAATAAGGAAAAAACTCAACCATTTTAGGCCAATTGAAAGATATGATTATTTGCAACTTTGTCATTTTGCAGTGTATTCTCAAGGATAATTTAGGCAACATACAATTCCTGCCTTATGGGCTGACTCAATTCCAACCATTATACTTGGCTTATATGTCTGCATATCCCTAAAGACTTAGAAGGGAGTAGTCAGAGCTGAGGCAAGGTGGGCACATGGGCCACACACGGAACTATTCTCATTAAACAGCTTACATGCAGAAATTGCTATATGTGAAAGTGAAGTATCTAACAGAAGAGCGAGATCATAGGTCATTTAAAATTCAAAATGCAGAAGAAAGGCAAAATCTGATAATGTAGTATAAATATATATATATAGTGTTTAAGTCAGGAAGAGAATAGTAGAAATAAGGCATTGAAAAAGACTAAAAATAAGGCTTCCAAATCAATTTTTATCTTGGTCTTTGCTCAATACATTAGAGGTGTTGCCTTTGGAGTAATTTCAATTAATCAGTAAATGTTCTTAGTCTGTCTAGACTTTCTGATGCCATGATATGACTTTGGTTTCAATGAAACACAGGGGAATTATTCTGTAAGAAATATTGCTTTCACATTAGCTGAAAGATATGCTTAACCAAAATGTTAAATTCATTAAGGAATCAGCTTCTAATTAATCAGCAAACCTGAGCAAATGGGAGAAAGAAATTAAGAAAAAAAGAAAGCTAGTTTAACATTCAACACAAGACTATATTTTGAACAAGGTGTAAAAGGAATTATTTCTGAGAGGCAAAGAACATTACTATTAAAATGAAAAATTCTATTTTAAAGGTATTTTCATTTGTGATAGGAATTAATTGGAGTTGAGACCTTATTAAATAATAGTGAATCATAGGTAATGATAAAAAAGTATCACTCTTGGACACTACGAGCATACATTAAGACAAGTGGTTTAATAAGTAGCGGTATTAAAATCATATTATATGTCCATAATCTTAAGGTTTAAAAACAAAAATAACATTATTTCCTCTATACTTTCCTTCCTTCCTTCCTTCCTTCCTTCCTTCCTTCCTTCCTTCCTTCCTTCCTCCCTTCCTTCCTTCCTTCCTTCTATTTATTTTAACTAATAAAAACAAGATGTGAACTGGATACCTAGATGAATTAGACACTAGTTTTTCTGTATTTATTTATTTATTTATTTATTTATTTATTTATTTATTTATTTATTGTTATTCAAGTGCAGTTGTCTCCATTTTCCCCCCACAACTCCTCCCGCTCCACCCATACCCATCTCCCACCCTCGATCCTACCCTCCTTCAGCTTTGTACGTGTGTCCTTCATACATATTCCTTGTTGACCCTTCCATTTTCTCCCCCCTCCATTATCCCCTTTCCCCCTCTCCTCTGGTTACTATCAGTTTGTTATTTTTTTTCCAGTATTTCTGGTTATATTTTGTATGCTTATTTGTTTTGTTGACTAGGTCCCACTTATAGGTGAGATCATATGCTATTTGTCTTTCACCACCTGGCTTATTTCACTCAGCATAATGCTCTCTGGTTCCATCCATGCTGTCGTGAGGGGTAGAAGTTCCTTCTTTCTTTCTGTTGTGTAGTATTCCATTGTGTAATGTACCATAGTTTTGGGATCCATGTATTTAAATGTGCAAACAAAAGTGATAGTAAGACGACTTAAATAATTACTATGTCTTCAAACTTATCCTGTTCAGGTATTAGAAATAAAGCCAGTGCATAAAGGGTAGCTGATAGTGGTACCTGTCATTCTAGAAAAACAGAAAAAGTACCACAGTTGTTCAGAAAAAAGATGTTAATACAACCTTGATATTTCAATCTCAAAGAGCCCTAAAAAGCAATGTAGTTGGGGGCCTTTCTTAATAATGAGAAAGTCAAGGCTTACAGAAGTTTAAATAGCCTGCTCAATGCTCTGCTACAAACACCAAGGAAATGAAGAACCTCAACATGGAATAGAATTCTGAGAATCTGGTTTAAGACTTCATTCTCTTTTTTCAATACTGACACCCTAGTACTTGAAGAATTTGTTGGATTCTGACTTGGACTGATTAGGAGTTAAGAAGGAAGAGAAGAGAATAAACAAAGAGAGGTCCAGGAAGATTTGGGCTCTGTGTGGAGAAGAGTGACAAACTCACTCTGGCAGGAACTTTGATTTCACTGAATGGCTCTAGCTGAAAAGTTAGAGACAAGTGTAAAGCTTGATCACAAGTTTAGCTTCTGTTCTTCTATAGGTAATAGTGAATCACAGAACTTGTGAGGGGCATGAATAAAGATGATTTATTAAGCCACAGATATAAAATGGAACACTGTTTCAGTTAACTGGCTAGTTTATAGTTGAGATAAGGACATAATAACTACAAGGTTTCTAGTTTGAGTACCTGGGAGGGTCATTTTAAGTATTTATCTTATATTTCTAGAAGTCATTAAAATTACTTAATATTTAGAACTCTTTAAAAATATTATTCAGTTTTTGCAGGTAAATAAATTAGTTGTATTTGTTTACTTTTCTGAGATGATAAAGGTAAAAGGATGAATTTGCAAATTATAATATTAATTATCACATGTATTTGATTTTTTTACCTAATCTACAAATGCAAATCCATTTTCTTTAAGTTTTCCATGTTACATGGTATCTACTTAGTTAAGCCAAAACCAAAATCAGAAGTCACATAGGAAATGTTGTATCTTATAGTACAAATATAATCTCTTTCAAATATATGTACATGGATGGGTAGATAGATAATAGATAGATACAGACAGACAGACAAAAGTTAGCCAACAATGCAAATACCATTTCCACTTTTAATGTTTATAAGCTGACTTCTCTGGTAGTATTTTTATTTTCCTCTTTATGATGTTTACTGATAAAATGTAAAATTTCAAATTGATTCAAGTTGCTATTATTAAATTGTTTTCATATTTGTTTTGTGCACTGTGTTAACCACTAAGTGAGAATTGATAGAGCAATCTCTTCCACACTGTAAGTGAAGACCAATGATGTTTGTTTGTGTCATCAAGATATTTCAGTAATATCAGGCAACCTTAAAAAATAAATATAGGTAACTCAGAAGGTAAAATTGATAAAGATTATAAAACCATGGCAGTTGAAAGGTAAGATTACTATAGATTCTAAAAACTGGTAATCTTTGTATACTTCACTGTGATAACTTGGTAGATATAAGACTCTAATATTTGTATAGACTAGCACTGCTTGAAACAGCTGCTGCCTGCCTTGAATAGCTGTCTCTGGCTGAATATGGGAAAGTTATCATTTTCATTCAAGTTCTCACAAGTTTAAATACATGTTTCAAAAGCAACACTGAAAACACCAATTTAGAACCAAGTTTAACACACACTTTTCGTTTCTCTCTATCCCTTGCCTTTTCTATAGTCCTCAGTACAGTTTAATCCACTATTTCTCTCTTTAATCCCAAGGAGTGGATCTTATGTTCTTAACACTGAACTGGGACATTTTACATACTATTCCTCCTTATACATATATCTATATCTTAGCTATTGTGGTCATCCTCATAGTACTGAAGAAAGAGATGTGGTTCAGATTATGGAGCAAAATTGGCTGATTGTCTACCAAAATTTCAGATTTCTCTTTCAATAGTGTAAAG
Organism: Carollia perspicillata; assembly: GCA_004027735.1. Lineage (NCBI taxonomy): Eukaryota > Metazoa > Chordata > Mammalia > Chiroptera > Phyllostomidae > Carollia > Carollia perspicillata. The sequence continues at coordinate 10,709 of PVKM010002476.1, read as the reverse complement.
TTTTGAGAGGCAGCTACCCAGACAACAGTTATATTTCTCAGCACCCTTCACATCCAGGCATGGCTATGTGACTAGAATTCACCTGTAAAAGGTAGAGCAAGAGCTTTCAAAAGCAAAAAGACCCTCTCCCCCACCTCATTTCTTATTTTATCCTGAACACAAGACTCTGAGAATTTAGGGGAATTGTAGAACCACAAGATATAAGGAACAAAGACTGAGGACCACTCACCATGGGCTCCCATATTGGATGGCAGCTAGAAATACATTTTGTTGCATCAAGCCAGTGAAACTTCAAAATTTGTTTGCATCAAGCCAGTGAAACTTCAATATTTGTTTGATATAGAAAGTATATCCCTAACTATTATAAGACTTAAGTATAATTTCCAAGGTCAAACAGTAAGTTAGATAAAAGCTAGAATGGAAACCTAATATGTCTAATTCTACAATACTAAATTTTAAGTACATTCTTGTCAAATAATTCATCTTAAATCACTATGTTATTACTCCCATCAATAATAATTTTAGTGGTTTCTCATTATTTAAGGAACAAATGGATGACTCCTTGGTTTCTAATTTTTCCTTAGCCTAATTTTTCAAAATTATCTTCTGATACTTCCTATTCCTCATCTGTATTTGATTAAATCTATACTATTGACCAGCTATAAACACTGTGTTTTTCCATCACTAAGATTTTCATGTGATTTTTTTGCAAGCTGGAAAGACTTATCCCTGACTCTCATCCCTTATCTTATTTAGATCCTAGTTACCCTTCAAAATGATTACGTTCCACTTTCTCAATGTGGTTTTCCTGCTGCCTCAATAGAAATATTTCTTTTTCTCTGGTCATTCAATATAAATTCAGCAGGTCAACTGTGCAAGATTTCATACTGGGCACAAGAGTTACAATGAGAAACAAAAAAGAAAAAATCTTATGTTCATAAATTTACATTTTAAAGCAAAGAGACAAAGATGAAAAGAAACAACAGCCTAACACCATTTGGGATAAACACTAACAGAAGAAAATATTTCTAAGCCAACTGATTAAAAGAACTGTACCAACTGGCAGACAGAAGTTAAATTTCCATGTGACAGTGAAATTTAAGCCAAGGTGGAAGGGTGGTAGAAAGTTATTTGGCAGATGCATGGGTTATGATACTGGGGGAAGCTGGGAAAAGTAATACAGGCAGATGAAATAAGATGTGTTTAAACTGCAAGTCTAGAGCATCACAGCATGTCTGAGGAACAGAGAAGGCAACGTAGAGAGGAGCACATCACACCAGATTGAGACAGGCAGGAACCAGAGCCTTGTAAACAGGTTAAGGATTTGGGTTCTCATCTAATGTGAAACGGTAACCCACTGGACAAGTTTAGGAAAGCATGATGTATGCAGTGCATTGTTTAAGATCATTATGGCCATATATAGAGGGTAGATTGGCATAAGAAAGGAGGTGGAGAAAGCAGCTGGCAAGCTCTTGCTGTGGCCCATTGTAATGGTCCAATGTAATACGAGATATTACATTGATGTGAGCTCAGGTAGTAGCAGCAGAAATGGAAGAAAGTGGTTGAACTCAAGAAGGCTGTGAGTAATAAGGGCAAGTCACTTGATGATTAATTTGAATGTAGTTAGCTGTATTCCTGAGGCACTTAGTCCCACCTTTGGGAGGAATAGTTACTAAGACAGGAGCTAGGAAGACAGACTAACTGACAATATCCTACCTAGCTCTGTGACCCTGGGAAAGTTACTGTACCTCAGTAACTTCAGCTGTAAGGTAGAGAAATTAATAGTACCTGCCATTAAAATCTGTTATGAGCATAATATTATATACATATGCACATGTGTGTTATTATTCTTACCATTATAGCATAGATATGTATATCATTTTCCTGCCCCCTTGTAAACTATTATTTACTTACAGGTGTGACTGACATGACATGCAGCATAGTATCTGCATCTATTAGACAGTCATTAAAAAATAGCTACTACATACATCATTTTTTTAAAAAATTAATCTATTGGTACCAATGATTGTAAGCCTTCAAATTTAGTATCTGTTTTCAAGTACAACTCCAAATGTTTACTATTATGCTACCACATGCCTAAAAAATGTTCTGTCACAAAATATAATTTTATATTATATTGTGAAAAGTCATGCCAAATAAATGTTTATACTCATTGACACAGTGCTCAATGATGCAATTTTGGGATAAATTACAACACTATATTACTTAATGTGTGATCAAAGACTATGTATTGACTTTCATGATATGCTGGGGATTGGGAACTATAAAAGATGTAAGCATTTTTTCAAAGCTTCTAGCAAGAAGAAAAAGACTAGCTCAGCTTCCAAAAATAAGCAAAGATTATTAAAATTGCTCTTGTCTGAATTAAGGCCACAGTATCACAGAAATATGACTAGAAGATTATTTCAGTTATATTTCCTTAGAATAACTATGGTTAACATTTAAATAATAGGGGAATGTGAATACAGCTATTTTATTTAAGAATTTGAAGTGTCCACCATATCACTTTGCTAATTTTCTCCCCAGATTTAGCTTTCAATTTTGTTATTTAAAAAGAAAAAGAAAAAGTAGGGGCCTACTATTTCAAATCCCAGAGGGTATCTCTTCTTTCCTTTGTCATATCCTCTGGGTGTTTAACAACTTATGACTTACCGACATTCTATCATTTTGAAAATCCTACACTAAAAGAATGTATGTGGAAATGGAACACACTGACAATTTCAAATACCAGCATGGAGGCCCTTTTCCCATATAAGTGCTGAAAGACACGCATATTTCTAGTGAGAATGTGTTCTAAAGCTACTTCTGCAGCCAGGAAATAAGTGCACTGGGAACACTGCACACTGTTTTCCCTTCATTGCTGATGTATTATCTTCCTAGGGGAAGCTGTAGAGAGAGGGCTTTAAACTGTGAAACTTTCTGACTGCACATAACCCTCGCCCAGCAACACGTGATGCACTTGGCACTCACTTGGTGCTGCTGTTAAGGGAGGAGGTGGTGTTCCCATTTTCTAAATCAGATTTCTCAACAAGTCATGCTTCTGTGTCTCATGGCCCACATGACCAAGCCAAACAATGAAGTCTGGTAGGCAGGGCTCTGACCTTTTGTTTATTTAACACATACACACTGGTACCTCTGAGGTGCTGACTTTGCCTTCTTAGGGTGTATGACCTAGTGGCAGGGTAGACAATCACATTACTGCATTAAAAAAGCTGTAATGCTATAGCTTAAAATTTTCCAAAAGTGCAGATCCATGGTGCTATGAAACCTATTGTAATGGGTTGAATGGTGCCCTCCAAATGCTGGTACATGATAGTCTTATCACCCCAGTCCCTCTGAATGTGACATTATTTGGAGATAAGGTCTTAATAGAGGCAATCCAGCTAAAATGAGGTCATTGGAGTGAGCCCTAACACAATATGACAAGGGTACTTAGGGAAATAAGAAATTTGGACACAGAGACCAACACACATACAGGGAAGGTGATGTGAAGAGACAGAGGGAGAAGATGGCTTACAAGCTATAGAGAGAGGCCTGGAACAGATCCTTCCCTCGGAAGGAGTCAGCCTTACCAGTACCTTGATTCCAGATTCCCAGCCTCCAGGACTGTGAGACAAGACACGTATGTTTGTTGAAGCCACACTGTCTGTGGCACTTTTTTATGGCATGAGGGAGGTCAGGGAGGGTGACAAGAGGATATGACAATCGAGCATTGATCAGGCAGAAATAAAGAGGGCAACTAGACACAGAGAAAACCATTCCACAGGACACAGTTCAGCATATGTAAGACTTGGAAGGACAGTCTAGAGTTGAATCCAGGAAGAAATGAAAGACAAGATGAAACTGGAAATAGATGTTGAAGACAGATCATACCGGGCCGTGAAAGTTCCATTTCTCACATCTTCTTCCAGTTTATCAGACTGACCACCCTTACCCTTTTGTTCTGTGTGGAAGCAGCCAAATAGTGTTATGGCCCTGTTTTCTGTCTGCTCAGTCCCTTTCACTTAGTTTTGCTACATAAGAAGATAAGTCAGGGCTGGTCAGTGTTACTACCGCAGCTTCTTTCACATCTGATGTATATGTATGTGACAAGAATCCATTGATTATATCCAACTCTGTGACAATTTACTTCAAAATTAAACAAGTTGTGGAAGAGGCTTCACACAGAACAGAGGGGAAAAACAATCTCATATTCAGGGATGGTTGCAGTTAAGAAGTGGCACAGATGGTGGCAAAATTCCAACTGTAGCAAAATGATGTTCCTGGCAGTTCTGAAACTGCGGCCAGTATCCCTTGCCCAGGTCCTGTTGCCTGTTGAGTCATTAGGCCACTTGTGTGGTGCAGTTTGGGTCATTGTTCTTGGAAAATTAGTCTCCACAGTGATTTCTAATGAACTTCTCAATATCCATTTAATAGACAGTTTCTACCTAAATAGCTAAAATCTGCTATTGTTAAAATAATGAAGAGCCCCAATAACTGACTCTTTCCCCTAATCAACACTGGGGTGGGAAGAGCATTTCTGGTTCTCAGAGCTTGGTCCTCAAATGAGCAACACTGGGAATAAGTTAGCACTACAAATTCTCATGCTCTCACCCAAACCCACTGAATTAGAAACACTAGGGATGGGGTCCAGCAATGAGTTTTAAGTTCTTCAGGTGATTCTAATGCAGACTAAAGATTGAAAACCATTGTCCTATGTGCATCTCTATTTCTAATATTTTAACAGGTGTTAAAAATGTCTTCCACCCATACTCTGAGCTCTTTGGGGAAACTGCTTCATCTTATTCATATTCAGATCCTCAGTGTTTAGATTGGAGTGGAATAATAGCTTAAAGAATGGCAAAGAAATGTCTCTATTCTTTCTATTCTCTTTGACAAAATGGGCTAATCACTCTCCAAGAACCCCTTCTACCAAGTCTGTGTCAAAAGGGAATGAATAACAACAGACCCTCTTTGCAAGGACAATAGACACACAACAAAAGTACAAAAATCAAAAATGTTACGTAAAATGAAACTAGCTTATATCTTTACCTGAGATTGTACACACCTCCATTACTATTTTCTACAGCCTTATTCAGTTTTCAAAGGTCAGATAACTATTCTATATGTCTCACTCAGCAATATAATTTTCACAATGCTTTGCACTATCCCACATCCAATTTTGTTTTGTTTTGTTCTTTGGTTGGTCTGGAAGTTTAAGGACTCATGTACATAAGAATGCTTCCACTAAGCAATACCATGACAGAACCACTGAGTTAAAGATGGGAGTTCACTTGTTACCCTGGTTCTTTGTAACATGAGGGAATTACATGGGCAAGGCGTTGGAGTCATATTGTTGACTGAAATGAGTGACATTCATCCATAGAGACAAAGTGTACTAATGGATGTCCTAAGGTATATGACAACTGTCAGGGGAAAACCTTCGGTACTCTGGCACTTCCATCCCCAAAGAAAAAGTCTTCCAGGAAAGAATCTCACTCCAATATAGGCAAGACTCTCAAAAGGAGAGCTATGGTTGAGTTAAAGTTCTAGTCAAAAAGTATAAAATGGAACTAGTGGAAATGTCAATCAAAGGAAAAGGTAAAGGAGAATGGGTTCTGGCAAGGCTTCGGTGGAGGTGGATTCTTGAATACAAGGTATGGCCTTCTGAGCAGTTTATGAGGCCTCTGGGTGGAGGAGGAATAGATAGATAGATAGATAGATGATAGATAGATAGATAGATAAGATGATATTTATATACATATCACCTAGACCAAAAGAAATGGATGTATGCATATGTATGCACAGATAAGAACACAGGTACTTTTCTGTGCTCATTCATTTTCTCTTTATTTTATATAGTTAAAGTAGAGATGATTGATTAGACTTGATATTTGTCCCATATATGCTGAATATCAGGACAAGACCAGTCCTACTGTGAGAGGCTAACCACTACCCCTATGTAGTTACTCCATAACATCACTTCTGAATACAGTTTCTGGGAATAGCTCTGTATTTACTCACACTGGAAAAAGGCAAATGAATGTTTAGTTTTGTATGGGATATTTGGATCATGTAAACAAAACCATATTTGAATGGAATGAATAATCACAGCAATGGAAATTATATAGCAATCAGAACAATGATAATGGAAACTCAATTGCACATTTACAAAGTACCAGACACTTTGCTAAGTGCTTTATATGAGAACTAGGAGCTTATATATACTGAGAAACTAAAGGGTTGGATTACAGGGGACATTCTTGGGTTGACTACTTAGCTCACAATGACCCCCCCTTGGAACTGCCACCATGATCCTGACCAAAGAGGGAACATCAGACTTTAAGTGGGCAGATTCTTTCAGGAATTTGAACAACAACAAAAAAACAAGACAGAGAAACTCTTGCAGCCATTGTAGTTGATACGTCAGGATTCTAGAAGGAAGATTCTTGAGGACCCACCATTCGAGAGCCAGATCTGTTTTGACCATTATCTTTTTAGAGACTGCTTATTCTAGTTAGCCCTGAGTGCTATCGCATAAGTAAATATCTTTCCAATAAATTCAGCTTTTCCTTTGAACTAGTACAAATTAATCATTATTATTTTCAACCCAAGGGCTCTTAACTGACTAAAAAATGACACTCTGCAAAGGCATATCAGGGGTGTGTGGAAAACTATGTTAATCTTCACTCTAAATAGGGCTATGAAGCTATCATCACAGCACACTGATCAGAAAGTGTGTCACAGGTTGCATAAGAACGAAACTAACACATTTCTAAATAGAATGCTTACTTCTTGTGGCTAACACAAATGTCACTTATTGGGGTTGGTGTTTCTTACTTGAGCAAAATTTCAAAAGAGAAACTGCTATTGTATTTTTGCTTAGTATGATGATGAAAAAATAATTTGATTGATTGAAAACAAAATCACTTTCTCAAAATTCTATTGCCGATAGGATAGTGAATAATAAGATACAAAGAGCCATATTGTCTGTGTTATTAAAATACTGTTCTATCTTTTATCACTTCATTTGAGGTGTAATGAGCTTCTATTGCATTCAGCTGGGCAAAGCTTACCACATTTCATAATAACTGAAATATAATAAAATACAAAGGTTGTCATGATTTACAAGACATTTCATTTAAACACAAATATAGTCAAATTTTACTCACTTCCTAAAGCCAGATAAATGCCAAGGCAACATGGGCATTTGTTATTAATAACACAGTCAGCAAGAATCCGGGGACGATGCTTACAGTGGTGACTTCTGCATGGCCCAGGCACTGATTCATGCAGAATCATTGCCTCTGATGGATATCAGTGCCACAGAATGACATCTGTTTGTTAATAAGCAACCACCTTGGAATTGGCTTAGAAAACACAGGGATGAGCTGCGCATGGTCTAGTGGTTAGAATAGCAGGCTGAGCCCACATTTCTGGGCTAGCATCCCAGGTCTGTTACTGTCTCTTCAGGCTGCCCTGGAACGAAGCTCTGTTATACGACACTAAAACCATGTCCTAATTTGAGTGGAGGCAGTGGCTGGGGAGGGGCAATCCTAGAGAAAACATTTCCTGTTAATTATTGCATTATTCAACATCAGCTAGCGGTGGGGGGCAGTTCTAACACTAAAATGCATCAATGGTCATTATCCAAAATGATTGTTCAGGCTATTGGCTAAACTAGGTACATGATTCCTCTGTCCAGAGAAACATTACAGTGTAACAGGCATAAGAATAGTGAAAGAAACTCACCCATGCCACCATTAGATACTCAAGGAAAATGCTTCTCTATTTAAACCCAGGGGCAGCTTCTTTTCTTAAAGGATAAAAGTTCATAACGTATATACCAGCTTCAGTACTTTGTCTTCAGTGTGGAAGGACCATTAAATATAAAATTATATAAGATCTTCTGCCCATTTCTTTAATTCTAAAATAGGTAGTGATGACCTTCAGCCAAATCAATAAACTTTCTAGATAACATAAGTAATAGTAAGATAAAGAAAACACCATTCATATTGGTGAAAATCAAGTTTTCCTCTTTAACATTAAGTAAGACTATATTTTTATACAAAATATTTTCTCAAATATCGAGAATTTAAACTACTCTAAAAGCAAAACTTATTTGAAATTACTGAGAAAATTCATTGAGAAAAATGATGCCAAATAAATAATATAAATGTTGGTTTTAGAATGTACGTGTGGAAAACCAGATGGCTCACCTGAAATTTTAAACATTTAGATAGAGCATAAAATGAGTTTTTTGTTAGCATATATGTTTTTAATAAGTATTTTTAAGTAAAATTTCCTGAGCACTTGTGGTAACCAATATATTTTTGCCCTAACATCATAATCACAAGAATTTAAGCCCTTACATTTTGACAAGCTATGTAAGTACTGAATTTACTAAGTATACTATTTTGAAATAATTTACTATATAATGCAATTCCAAAGTTACTTTATATTAGTGAAATATTTTCTTCTTTTGTGGCCCATTATTATAGACGATAATACGGAATTTTAAACCAAAAATATAAATGAAGTATGATCCAACTAAAAATATATATTGAAATATATTCGAACAGTAAAATGAATAGAGCATAGGAAATAACATTTGATTCTAAATTACTCTGATAGTTTAATTTTTTCTCTCTAATTGTTTCTTCCCTATCATACATTGTACCACCAGGGAGCCAGAGATTGGCCGACTAAGAGCAAATCTAGCTTACGATTGCTCTGTACAGTGCACTTAATTCTGGAATCAATCACAGCTGTCTAAGCAAGAAATGTTGAGATGGGCCATGGGTGGTTCATCAGATAACAGTCAGGGATAATGAGGAAAGTGGGAATAATGGAAACCTAGAAACCTGGAAAATGCTACCACAGTATCTCAAGTGTAGGATCCATTCTGCACCTGTAATTCATCCTGTTATGTCTACGACAAAATGCACAGTGCTGGTGGGTCAATAAATACAGATGCTTGTCTTCCCACTGCAGGAATAATACGAGTCTTAGAAACTCCTTCTTTCTCTTTGCCTTTTTTTAAAAGCTTTTTCTCATTACACTGTTTTCAACTGGTGATGGGCAAGAAACCCAGTGGGCCCAACTGGGAGGTCTCTCCAGGATTTTTCCCTGGAGTCGAGTATTACAAAGACTGAGGATATGTTTGAATTTATTCATTCCAGTAATAGGGCCAGTAAGAAAGTAGGTGACGCTGACTAAAACTTTTAGGTGCTTATCAGCTACTTCACTATTGTTGATCTCAATACATTTTAAAAAACATTTTATTGTATTTTTTCCATTACCATTTAGTCTCCTTATACCCCCTGTCCGGAATCACCACACTGTTGTCCATGTCCATGCATGCATCCTTCTTCCTTTTTGCTCAATATATTTTATATTTAAATTAATAACAGTTTAACTTTGTTGCTTGCAACCAGAAAATTCTGTCTGATTCCTAAAACAACATCCATGGAAGAAGATACTGTCTGGCACTGAAAGGCACTTGAAAGGGAGAGGTGAAATGTGACTCTATTAACAGTGGTGCTGGAGACAGAATTAGGGACAGGATGCTGAGTGAGGAAGGTAGCTAGGGGTGTGAATCATAGCTGACTAGAGAAATTCAGCTTTGAGAAAAAGATTCAGTATTCTGTTTCTTCACCTCCACAAGGGTCCAGAGGAACAAGGAGACTGATTTTGAGTCTAGGTTGAGATTTCGTTTTCTGATAAACAATGAAGTGGGATGATGTCAAGGTAGCCAACTGAATGGTTACCACTAGGGTTCTAAGGAAGCCTTTTGATAGGGAAGCTGTCAAGATGATGTGTTCTGGGAAGTTTATATTGGTGTCCCAGGAATTAGCCTTTTTAAAGATTCTATAAACATCTTAAAAAGGAATCTAGGAAACTTTTTAAAGGATGACTTGGCTGATCTCAACTAAATCATTCACATAATGAGATAGTTTGAAGGTATTAAGACATTCCACCTCCAGATTTTTAAACACAGCTGTTCCTCTGGATAGAATAATTTCTCCCAAAATGTTGTATGGCCCATTCCCTAGCTCCATCCATCTCTCTGTTCAGATACCTCCTCCTCTAAGAGGCTTTCCCAACCTTCATAAAATCACATCTAACATACATCCCTTTCGCTCTTTCCTCTTAATTGTCTTTATCTGCTCATTATTGATTATCTCCATTTTCTAGTATAGACTCCATGAGGACACTGATTAACCAAAAACTCTAACAATGATGAGCACAGAGTAGACAGTCACTGAATATTTTGTGAGTGAATAAATAAAAGGACAACCTCTCCCCTTTTTGTGTAGTGTACTTGTTTCCTTCAAGAAAAAGAAAAAAGCTGCTGGTTATGCTCTCTGAGCAAGATGGTTTTACTTGCTCCATTTAACTAGGAGCAGGAAGCAAGTGTGCCTCAATATTGACACCAACATCCTGGATGCAATGTTTGGTGTACCTGTCTGACCACCTCTTCTGACACATCTGTGAGCCTGCCCTAGAGTGGTATACCTCATCACACTATTCATGTGGTCTGCACGTACAAAATGAACTCTGAGAGACAGGACTGGCTGGTTTCATATTTGCATTCTTAGCCCAATATAGTCCAGAGCAAGAGCAGTTTTGAGAACAAAGATGAGAAAAAAAAGATGAAGAATAAAGGGAAAAGGAGGGGGAAGAATTAGAAGAATAGGAAGAAGGAA
>PVKM010002475.1:0-64814 GCA_004027735.1 Carollia perspicillata | reverse complement strand
TGGTCAGGGCAGTGAATACAGACTTTACAAAGTTATTTCAGCAAAGTCACTAAATAAACACAAACAGTAACAGTAAGCCCTGTGATAAGAAGAGAATCTGATTTTCAGAATTGTCAAATTGTATTATATAAAATGTCCAGTTTTCAAAAAAATATTTTAAGACAAAGAAAGAAAAAGTAGGGTCTGTACACCAGGAAAGAAAAAAACAATCATTATAAACTGTTTCTGATGAAGTGCAGATATTGATCATAGTAAACAAAGATTCTGAATAAACTATTTTAAATTTATCCAAATAACTAAAGAGAACCATGTGTTAAAAAAAAAACACAGAAGAACATAAAACAATGTCTTACCACACACAGAATACCAATAAAGGGAGAGATTTATTTTTTTAAATAGTGAAAATTCTGGAGTTCACAAATATAATATTGAAATAATTTTATTAGAGAGATGCAATAACTAATTTGACTTGTCAGAGGAAAGAATCACTAACTTGAAGATAGGTCAGTTATATTTCCCAGGCATCAGAACAGAAATAAAAAGAATTCCAAGAAACAAAACCTGTAAGACAACATCAATCATATCAAAATAAAAATAATCAAGTCCCAGAAAGTAAAGAAGGAGAGAAAAAAGAAGAAAATGTATTTGAAGAAATAATGTTTGATGATAAACATTAATTTACAAATCTAAGGAGCTCGACAAACTAGGATAAGCTCAAAGAGATCCACATCTAGACACATCATAATCAAATTGTTAAAAGCAAAATGTGTGTTGAATCTTAGAAGTAGCAAGAGAGATACAAATTATGTACAAGGGATCATTAGTAAATTACAGCTGATTTCTAATTTGAAACAAACTAGGCCAGAAGGCAGTCAGATAGCATACTCAAATATTCAGAGTGCTGAAAGAAAAAGATTAGCAACAAAGAACACTATATCCAGCAAAACTATCCATAAAATATAAAGTAGGATATAGACATTCTTAAAAAAATTTAGAAAATTTTCACTAGCACAGCTACCCAACAAAAACTACTAAAGGAAATTCTGCAGAATAAAATAAAAGACCACTAGACAGTAACTTTAGTTCAAATGAAGAAATAAAGAGCACTAGTAAACATATGTAGGTAAATATAAAAAAAGGTATAAAGATATTTTTATTGGTTTTAAATTCTTTGATAAATAATCATTTAAAAGACAACTGAATAAACAACAATTATAAATATGGACTGATAAACTGGACATGTAGTATATAAAGATATAATTCATAAAAATAATAGCATAAAGAGAGGGTATATCCTGTAGATATACATAAAGATATTCAACAAAGTATGAAGAGAAAGGAACTTCTTTGACCTGAAAAGGCATGTGTGAATAACTCAGAGCTACTATCACATTTAATGATAAAAGACTGAAACACTCTGCCTAAGGTAAGAAACAAGGCCAGAGGAAATACTCTTACCATGTATTCAACATCGTGTTGTAGGTTCTAATGTGGCCAGTGAAGCAAAAAAATTAAAGTAAAATAATATAAAACAAAACAAAACAAAACAAAATAATATTATACTGGAAAGAAAAACAGTCATCTGTACTTATAGATGACATAATCTTGTGAACTTAAAATATTTGAAAATCCATAAAAATCTGTTAGAACTAATAAAATAGCTCAACAAGTTCAAAGGGTACAAGACGAATATACAATAATCAATAGTATATTTTAACAACAGCAATGAACAATTGTTAAACCAACAATCACAAATGAACTTAAGAAATACAATTCCAGTTATTACTGCATTAAACAGAGTAAAGTAGTTAATAATATATGTAATAAAATCAATGCAACTATTTATTATGTCCTTAAAACTACAAAACATCATATAAAAGAATGAAAGAAACCCTGAAGGAATGGGAAAATATTGTGTGTTCATGGTTGGGAAGACTTTCTATGATTAAGATGTCAGCACTCAATGAAGTGATATATAGATTTAACACAATCTCTATCAATATTTAACTGGTATTTTGTCATCAATTAGAAATTGCCATACTAATTCTAACATTCATATTATAATGAAAGCAACTCAGTCTACCTAAAATGAAATTGAAGAATAATATAGTTTAAGAATTCACACTTTCTAATTTCAAAACTTATTAAAAATTTATAGTAATAAAGACACTGTGGTTCTGCATTAAAATTAGACATAGAAAGTATGCTCTCTATCACTAGCTGTTGGGAACTGCCCTTCCTGGTTTCAGAAGCTGTAATCCCCCAAGGCTGAGGCTGAGTAAAGGACCTTGGGACCATAAGCCACTAAGGAGACAAAGTTTATCTTCATGATAGGGGAACCACCTCTGCCCCCTTTTACTTTACCGTGCTTGGCCCCAAGAAGATAACTTGTTAGCCAATGACAGATAAGATTCCTCAAGGGAGGGCCAACCTAAGACAGGCATAGTCACAAAGGGGCTCTCAGGGAAGGACTTGGGGGGCTACAGAAAAAGGGAGTGACAGACCCTCACTCCTCTGCTTTGACATAGCCTGAGTCCTCATTCTGTTTGCAAGAAGTCTCCTAATATCTTGGCTGCCTTACTTCCCCTGCTCAACCAAAGCCTGAAACGATGCTGGAGATGCTGGAGGTGGGTACGGCCCTGTGGTGGAAAGGGTGGTTTCCCCGGGGTGATTAGGCCTAAGAAAGAATGCATAAGATCCTATGAAACCTGCTTTTCTAAGAATACCCTCAATTTAAAAGGTAAGGGTTCAAGCATAGAATGAGTTTGCTTCCCCAAAGTTTTATGGCCCTTCAGCTATCTGACCCTGACTCAGAATAAGCCCTCATAGTTCTTTGAATGTTATCTATTGTTTGATCATTACTGCCTGACAATGATTGATGAGATTTATGTATATGCCCTGTATTCCTATGCAAATTAAACCCAATAGAAGCCCATTGAAGAACAGGCTCCCAGCCCTTCTCCTTGCAGAGATCGTCCACCTTTTCTCCCCAAGCAGATCACATCTTGGTATTCTCATCAGTGATATATGGGGCGGGGGGCAGTGGAGGGTGCTCTGTGGGTGGATCCCTCCCACAAGTAGCCATCAGACAGATGCAAATTGAAACCATGATGAGATACCACTTCACACAAGTCAGAATGGCCTGTGGACATCATAAACAAATCAACAAACAACAAACACTGGTGAGTTTGTAGAGAAAAAAGAACCCTGGTGCACTGTTTGTGGGAATGCAGACTAGTGCAGCCACTATGGAAAACACTATGGAATTTCCTCAGAAAACTGAAAATGGAACTGCCTTTTGACCTCTCAATTCCACTGCTGGGAATATACTCTAAGAACCCTGAAACGCCATTTCAAAAGAACCATGTATCCAAAGTTCATAGCAGCAACATTTATAATAGCCAAGTGCTGGGAGCAACCTAAGAGCAGTAAATGAATGGTTTAAAAAACTGTGATAGATACATTTACACAATGGAATACTACACAGCAGAAAGAAAGAAGACACTCTTACCCTTTGTGGCAGCTTGAATGGAACTGGAGAACATTATGCTAAATTAAATAAGCCAAGCAGTGAAAGACAAATATCACTGATATCACCTATAAGTAGAAACTAATCAACAAAATAAACAGGCAAGCAAAATATAACCAGAGACATTGAAATAAAGAACAATTTGACAGTAAGCAAGAGGGAAGGTGGGAGGGGATAATGGGGGGAGAAGAGATAAGGTTTGTGAAGGAACATGTATAAAGGACACATGGGCAATGCCAAAAGTGGGTAGGATCGAGGGTGGGAGGTAGGGATGGTTGGGATGGAGGGAAGTGGTGGGGAGAAAATGGATAAAAATGTACTTGAAGAATAATAAAAAAAAATTAGACATATGTCTATCAATGGATTAGAACTGACAACCCATAATTAATGCCTTCCTTGTGGTCAATAGAAGGGTGCTAAACAATGGAGGAAAATAGTATTTTTAATAAATGGTTCTGGGCCCTGGTTTGTGTGACTTATTGTGTTGAGCAGTAGCCTATAAACTGAAAGATTGAGTGTTTGATTCCCAGTCAGGCACATTCTTGTGTTGTGGGCCAGGTACCCAGGGGCCATGTGAGAGGCAACCAATCAATTGTTCTCTGGCACATTGATGTTTCCCTTCCTCTCTTTCTCATTCCCTTTCCCTTCTTTAAAAAATAATAAAAGTCTTCAAAGAAAAAAAATTGTGCTGGGACAATGGGATACCTACATGCAAAAGAATGAAGTGAAAAACATACCTCACACACACACTCACACACACACACACTCACACAAGCCTACAAACAGATTAAAGACCTAAATGTAAGAGCCAAAACCTTAACACTTCTAAGGGAAAACATAGACATAAATCTCCATAACTTTAGATTAAGCAATAGTTTCCCAGATATAACAGCAAAAGAAAAAAAACACTATCACAACAACAACAACAATAACGACAAAACAGATAAATTGTACTTTATTTAAAAATCCTTTGTTGTAGGTGATATTATCAAGGAAAATAATTTAAAAAGTACTCATGAAATGGTAGAAAATATTTGTAAATCATAAATCTGATAAGGAAGTAGCATTAAGACTATAAGAAGACCTGTTAGAACTCAATAATAAAAAGACAAGTAACTCAATTTAAAACATGGGCAAAATTTGAAAATAGGCATTTGTCCAAGAAAAATATGCAAATAGCCAATAAGCATCTGAAAAAATCTTAATATAATTAGTCTTTAGGGAATTTCATATTAAAATCACAAAGATGATAGGGAACTTAAGAGTTAGAAAATTTTAGTTTAAGTAATAGCTAAATGAGCTTAGTAATCAATGCATATAAAAGCTTTTGTTCCAGGAACTGAAGGGAGGACCCCCCTGACTCCAGAAGACTGTCCTCAGTTTCACCTTTGTTCCTCAGGAGGACTGCAAGCCATTCGGGATGATATCTGAGCTATTGTACTCCAGGGTGAAATGACCACCCCCCAGGACACAGCTTAAGACCATCATCCAGGGCAAGAATGCTGAAATTGTTTTTTTTTTAATCCAATTAACTTTTCCCTGAATTCCAAACCCCTTACCTACACTTTGTTCTCCTTACAAAAAGGGCCATTTTAAAGTGGAATTTAAGATGGTTTGTTAAGGTACAATCCTGCCGTCTCCTCAGATCTACAGCCATCTGAATAAAGTTCCCATAAAGATTCAATCCCTGTCTCTGCTTATGGGGTTTGGTAGTGGCAGGCAGTCTGAACTCTGGTGTCTTTTCTATTTTCAAAGGGATTCCACTTCACACTCCCTAGTGTGAGTGTAATAATAATAATAATAATAATAATAATAAGAAGAAGAAGAAGAAGAAGAAGAAGAAGAAGAAAAAGAAGAAGAAGAATACTGCTGAAATTGTGAACTGGAATTCTCATGTGTTGATGGTGGGAATGTATATTATGCAGCTGCTTTGGAAAACAGTGGCAATTCCTCAAAAACTTAAAAATTGAGTTATCATATGACCTGGAAATTCTACTTCTAGTATGTACCCAAAAGAAATAAACAACTGAGTCTACAGAAATGTACAAATTTGTTTACACATAATAATTAATAATTGCCAAAAACTAGAAAAGAACATGTGCATATCTATGTAGTGAAACATTATTTAGCCATAAATAGGCATGAAGTATTTGATACATGCTATACAATGAATGGGCATTGGAAACATAATGCTAAGTGAAAGAAGCCAAATAGAAAATCCATGTATTGCCTTACTCTATTCTATAAAATGTACAAATTAGGAAAAATTGAAGAGTTAGAAAGTACATTATTGCTTTTCTATTATTTTCACAGGGGCCAGTGGGAAGGTACAATGAGGAATTACTGCTAGCTAATTTTTGCATTGGGAGTGGAAAAAAATAGTGGTGATAGTTGTAGAACTTTATGAATATATGAAAATATCATTTTAAAGGGGTGAAATTTATGGTACATTAATTTTATCCCAATTAAAAAATAATCTCTGCTATAGGAAGTGATTTGTGCATGTAGGAAGGGGCTTCATTCAGCAACAAGGCAAAAAAGCTTGTTTCTCCAACAAGTCATAGCAGCACACATTCTTTAGGGAACCACGGGACCATTCCTCCTAGATCAGTGGGGAAAGGGATGGAAAAGGGAGAGGTGTTTCTACGAGACATGTGAAGTAGAAGCCAAAATGGAGACCATAGTCATCTGTCAGTGTAGTTTGAAAAAAGGAAATAGATTGGTCAGACATGGACCCATCAGAAGTGTGGGAATGCTTGGGAAGTTGATTGGTTATTTTGAAAAAGGGCCTTGTCCTTCTCAAGCCCTGGGTAATATAATCTCAGCCAATAAGACCCTTCTCTCTCTTATTTGTTGACATGTGCTCACGGTGTGTGCTCATGGTGTGTGCTCACAGTGTGTGCTCACACATTCTCTCCCTCACCCAGTGGCACGTATAATTATGTGGGTTTAGCCGCCAGCTGGAGCCCACAGCAGACAATATGGGCTCTAAAGGACTAAGCTTTAATGTGGCACAGAAACTCTGGACATCAGCCTTTGTTTTCAACTTGATGAAGACAGGATTGGATTTTTCTTTTTTCCATGGTGGTACTGAGATTGGACACAGGGACAGCCTTCTATTTCCAACTGAGTAAATGTTGCGAAGTTCATCCTCTGTTGTGGGTCTCCTGAAATGCTTTCCTGTGACACTGCAAAAACTCCACTTCCACCAGCAACACTACAATTTATTTGAGTTGTGAAATGGCTTCCCTTGTCCACATTAAATTTTTATGAAATGGGAGCATTGGCCAGTTTTAGCATAATCTGAAAATATATTTTTTTCTCCAACAATATAGAGATAATTTGACTTTACAATGCCTCTTGCTTAACATTATAAATCATTCCACTGGGTGTAACTCTTCAGGATTTGATCCCTATCTCCTAGAGTTTGGTATTTATTTACTTACTTATTTATGTTACTGTAGAATACATAATCATGTTAAATCTTAATAAAATTCAACAAAAAAAGCTAGGCCACAGGGACTCTTCAGCAAACACAAATAAGACCACATCATTTTATCTCATAAGTAAATTGATTGATAACTAAATAAAATGCTTTAATTCAATAAATGTTGAATGTTAGCACCTCCAATTATCACTGACATAAATTGTTGATTATGCAAGGCAGAGTTGATTCTTAACTACAGTGAGGGAGAGAACACTACCTTTTTAGAGCCATGACAGTAGCTTAAAAGAGAAAAGGTAAAATTACTTAAGACTTGAAAGTTCAGTTTTGGTAAATTGTCCATGCAGAAAATTGATTGTGAATTCATGAGGATCACTTTAAAATAATGCAGAATTGGTGGAAACAGCAAAGTGAAGATTTTGATGTGAGAAATTCAAAAAGCTTGGGATGCAACTGCCTTTTTTAATGCTTTCTATTGAAGTTTCTTTTAAAAAGATTTTTTACAATGAAGAAGCAGACCATTTACTAAGCAAGAAAAATCTGGAAAAGTAAGGAAATGTTAATGAATGCACTGGAATTTCAAAGTCAAGTTAATGTAGGCTGTAGGTACAGTTCAGTTCCAGTTCCTTTTTTAGTGTCCAGAGTGAATGTCAGGGTAGGTGGTCTGAGTCCCCACAAAAAGTGTCATGTGCCCACTAAACTCATTTTATTTTACTTATTTTTGTACACTCAAATCACAGCTAAACTATAATTTTCAGTCTCTTCTTCAGTTAGGTAGGGGCCAATTTATTGAGGTCTGGGCAATAGAATGAGACAAATAACACGCTGGCCTATACAATGACCTGCACAAATTTCCATGCACTACCTTGTCCTTTGTTTGGCAGTTGGATATCGATGCCTATGGCAACATTAGGAGCTATGAATGCAGTATGGTAGACCTATGACATGGAAGGAGCATGGGTTCTCTAATAACTTCAGGGAGCAAACTTCCTATCTCTACCTCCTCCTCTCTCCCAACACAATGTTCCAATGCCTACCAATCACATATAAGATTCTGATGCCAGAGAGAAAATATTTAATTGTTTGTCATAATCTTTGTATTTAATTAACATCCTTATAATAACCTATATTATTCTCAATGATTTGAACCCTCCCCTTATTTTTCAATATCCTCTTGGCTATTATGTCTAGTCATTCTTATCATGTTTTTTGTTTTGTTTTTTTTTTTATGTTCACTGTTTGTTTAATTTTGTATTTCACCTCAGGAGTTTAACCTGAGTCCTTTGGTTAAATTTTTTCCCCTCCTTTTGGGTATCTGAACTCTAATTATCTGGTAGATCACAGTGCAAATATCATTTCCTCAGAAAATAGTTTACTGGTTAAATATCTTACAAGCCTAAGAGTTCAGGTGTCTGCTGGATATATCATTCTGTGTTCCTCTGTAAAAGTAATGTTAAGAGTAAATAAATTTCACCCTGGCTGGTGTGGCTCAGTGGCCTGAGGGCTGGCCTGCGAAGCAAAGGGTCCCCTGTTTGATTCCCAGTCAGAGCACATGCCTGTGTTGTGGGTCAGGTCCCGGGTATGGGTGCGTGAGAGGCAACCACACAGTGATGTTTCTCTCTCTCTTTCTCTCTCCTTTCCCCTCTCTAAAAATAACTAAATAAAATCTTTTAAAAAGGAGTAAATTTCTTTATTTTTTAAGTGTAGCTGGTATACAATGTTATGTCATATTAATTTCAAGTGTATAAAATATAGTGACTCAACATTTTCATACCTTACAAGGTGATCATCCCACTAAGTCTAGTAATTGTCTGTCACCTTGCGAACTTACCATACATAGTATTACTGACTGTATTCCCCTTCACCTCTTTTATGCCCCTCCCCCATTGCTCCCCGTCAGCAGTCAGTCATTCCTCTAGTCTCTGTTTCCATGACTCTCTTTTTGGTTTGTTTTGTTAGTGAATTTCAGTTGTGTAATTTTTACTTGACAAATACCTGCCCAACTAAAATGTAAAATTCTTTGAGAACATTCTCAGGGACTTACTGTATATTGATGATTATTATAACCTTCATAAGCCTGGTTTAGAGATAACTTTGGAATATAGAAAGGAAGGATGGGGGAAACCTAGAAAAAAGCTGCAGCTATTAGCTGGCTAGTCAGTTACACTGCAAACCTGCATGTCTCATTCATCCTCTTCTTAATTCTATGACCATGTCCTAGTCTCCAAGATCTACCAATTCATTCCACAAGGATGGCAAAAATGTGCCCACTATAAAGACTCTCTCCTTTACCAAGTTTTAGATTCCTCTGAGGCCTTTTGTCAAGAAGGCCTCAACCTTGGTCCACTCATCCTTGCTGGCCTCCATAGACCAGTTCTAGCAAGAATTCCTAATAAGTCAGTTTAGATAGAATTCCCCACCCTTGATATCTGATCACTTTCAATGTTTGATTAAATTCCTTATCTCCTACCTTTGGTATTTGATCATTCTTGCCTTCAACAAGAGTCCTATTAAGTCACTTTAGCAAAAATTCTCCTCCGATTCTTTGAGGTCTCCTTTGAATAATTTTCTACCCACTTACCCCTCATCCTGCTCTTTGGCTATCAACTCCACCTGCCCTTGCTGTATCCAAAATTGAGTCTAGTTCTATCCATATATTGAGGTCTCTTTTCCCCTAGTACTTGAATGGAACTTGTTTTTACTGCTTTAACTACTGCCTGGTTCTGGTTTCCTTTACTATCACAAGATCCCAGGACCTCTCTCCTAATATTTCTGCCTGGAACTACAGACACTGCACACTGATATCTGTGATGACTGTATATCTCATTTTTTCCTGGGGAGTTGTGTATTTTCTGTTATAGGTGTTAACAGCACTCCTTTAGTCCTGTCTCAGATAAATTATATGGTCACCCTACTGTTAAAACATAAACTAAAATATATAATGAATTTTTAATGTTTGAACAAAAAATAATTCTAACTGGGCTTCACCAAAACAGAAGTGGTTAAAAGTATTCTACTAATAGGAGCTAGAGGCAAGGTTTTTCCTTAAAAAGGCTTAACAAAGCAAGGTAGTTATTTGGCTAAAGCTTAAGCTGTTGCATTTGGGGGGAAAGTATAATTGGCTGTCTGTGACTGATCGTTCTTCTTACCCTGAGGCCTTTATAGGAATTGACTGTGGGGTAGGTTTCAGTTTGCTTGCATAGGCTACCAAGGTGTAAGAGCCACTTCAGTCCAATGGACTGCTTGTTTGATTGCTTTCACACTGCTGTCTAATCCATCATGATATCTTTTGAGGGAAAGATCACTTTTCATAGATTTTCTGACAAACTAAACATTTTGAAACTGCAATGAATCATAAAACACTAGTAAATTCATTATAAGCTGATGTAGTTAAGCTTTTGGGAAATATTATAAAAATCTTTAAGCTACATTAGTATCATTTGGTTTCTTAAAACAATAATTGCATGTAGTATATATGTTAAGGTGTTGATGAAAGTTCCCAAAGGGCTAATTAACTCCTCAGTGGGATTTACATACTGAAAGGATGTGGGAAATAATTATAATAACAATCAATCAAAAAGAGAATTAAGCACTTGTTTTAATGTTATTTTTTTTGCTGCTCTGAAGTTTTCTAAGGACTATACCTTCTACAAAATCAAATTTAACATGAAGTGTACCACCACTTCTAGTTTAAATCTCCTATTGTTATAGATGTAAGAAACAATAATAATACCGAAAACAGTAAGCATAACTATATTCAGTAAGTTTTAGAACGTCACAAAACTGGCATTTGGTATCTAATAGTCAAAAAGTCACGTAATCAAGAATTAAGTAAAGTTATCTTTCTAAGGGTTTAGAAGATCCCTTGGATTCATAGGAACCTCAAGAAATAAGTATATCTGAATATATTTCAGGCTGACATTTTAGATTCATTTTGTGACTTTTTCTTTTACTTATTCATCCATTTTCCTATTTGAAAACAAATAAGTATATTTTGTATTCAATATGTGTAAACTTTGTGGATGTTATAAAGAAGAGTATGGCAAAATCCTGTGTTCAAGTTAATGTCATTAAATGTAGTAGAAATGATCAGCAAAACAAAAACAAAAATACTTAAATTACCTGAGTGTTTGTAGAAAATACTGAGAAAAGTTTAAAAGAGATTAAGTCTAGTTAGAATATCAGTATCATAGTTTACATGAGCATTAATAAGATTTTATGTTAAGGTGGTACTATTAGAAACAGGTTAGGAATAATAGAGACCATGTGGTTTTGTAATCAGAAGGAACTGATAAACCACTAGTTGTAGAATGCAATAGCTGGCAAAATTTCTAGCAGCACTCTATCTGTACAAATATCTAAGGTACTTACAATTTGGTATGGCAGCTACTTCCATGAAGAAGTGGTGTGTATTTTTCCAAACCAAGTCAGAGATTAGCCATATGACTGTCTTTGCCTAATGTGATAGTAGTAAACTTGATACCAGTGCAGACTTGAGAAATGCTTTTTTCTGAAACACAGCTACCACCATGGAAACAAGCCCAAACTAGCTTACTGGAGGATTAAAAATACCTAGAGTAGAGCTGAGTAGTCCCAGTGGAGACCACCTTAAGCAAGTCAGGTCCTTGCTGAACTGTCACTGGCTTACTGTCACCAGCTTGCAGTTAAATGTATGAGCCCATACAAGATCCATCAAACCTGGTCCAGAGCAACAGAACCACTCTGATAATCCACTGGATTCTGACAAATAATAAATGGATGTTGCATGCTCCTGAGAGTTTACACATTTTTATTAGTGTTATTTTATCAATAGATAATATACATTGGAATGAGAGAGAGTAGTAAAAGGTGAATATAAAGTTTTCATATTTGTTTATGTCTTATTATTATGAGATAGTGCATGCATAAGTATTTTCTAACATGCAAAGAAATTCACTGTTCATTATCTCTAGAATGTACAATTTAAAAATATAGTAGCAAAGTTGTATATCTGAACATACAGAGTCTAAATTTGCTTATTCAGTTTATCTCTGTAATCTATTATCGTACAAACATCTTTTTTGGGGATAACTTCTTGTTTGATGACTTACTATATAGTTGTGGGAAAAAAAGAATGGAAAGGATATATAATTTGTTTCTATATTTCAAAGTAATTTATTATTTAGTAATTGGACTTTTCATAGTCTATGAATTATGTATCTAAAATCATATGCAAATAAAATACTCCCTCAACCCAAACAACATCAATTCAAATTCAAAAAATATTTACTACTAAGTGTTAAACTCTGTAGTAAGAATGCTCTGTCAGGCAATTTTTTAAAAAATCTTCAACGAAGAAAAACATTTTTATGGAATGTTTTTATTACTATCTTATAAATAAATGGAGTTCTCAAAATATTGGTAGAAAAATACATAACATTTTCTAAAACAACTTTATTGTAAAAATGGCAAATATATCTGTACTTTAACAATTATTGTAGCTATTTTACGATAAATTGTTTTCTGCATTATTTCCCCAACTAAACTCATAAAACATTAAAGTGTTATCCTATAGGTGTTATAGTAATGAAGTATAAATTGAATATTTAGAAAATTAAGACCAAATATAATACAGTCTTACTACCATCCTCTCAGGTTGGTTCACTAGTGGGCATGTCTTATTTCATATTGTAAAGTAATTGTGGTCTTATTTTCTTAAATATTAATCATTATTCCCCTTGAAATTATACTCATTTATGGTAAAAAATAACTTGATATTTTAAATTATAATAATATCTTCAAAGATGGGAACAATAAATTTTCATGTGCTATTTCATGATAAGCTATTTATTAATTATTTTTGTTTTTAAATCTTGAGCCTCAGAAAGTTAAACAAATGAAAATAAGGGTTTTCTTCCATTTTAGCAGTGTATCTTTGGTTTCTTTTTTTAAGCCTATTTAATTGTTTATGTTTGTGTTGAATTTAGGCTCTGAGGCTTACCAAAATTTGAACGCCATTGGCTTAAGAAGTAGTTAATGATGTCAGTAGATGTGTTTTTCCTTTGCACTTGAAACATTTGTTATTAAGATTATTAATGGATATAAATATTGATAATATATCATGGCACAGGTGATAATTGTATCAGATATTAGAATGCAATTATCATCAGTAAAATACCTTTGAAAGTTTGAGGAATTTCTGTACCATCTCACTCTTCATTTGAGATTTATTAAATGATATAGTTAGGATCTTGGTTCAAATTAAGATCAGTTACTAAAAAAACTGATAATAAACTTATGGGAAAGGAACCATCTCCTCCCCCAAAAGTACTCGACTCCATATCTGTGAAAATTTCACTGGGAATCTAAAAACTTTATGCTCATGTCTGAAACTTGAGAGAAAATCGTCATGAACAGTAAATTATAGATTGAAGGAAAAGGCTGTTTAGGTATTGTTATTATTAGAACTAAAACTAAACAAAATGAAGAAATTTCATTTGATATACTGAGCAAGCAAACGGAACACATAAAAGTCAAAATACCTTATATGCTAATTGACAACTGACGGACTTGTTAATGTTCTCTCACCACATTCAACACATTCCAGCTCCTTGTAAAAAGCCAATTCTCTTCCCCAGTGTAATCTGTGGTTCATTAACTTTCAGTTGGTTAGAAGTAAAAAATTACTGGAGGGTCAGGTAGGTTTATACCAGTTTAAAGGGAACAATTATTAGGAAAAAATGGTCCTTAAGGACTTAAGTTTTTATTGTTCAGTAAACCTCCTTGAATTAACTTTCAATGGAGTTTTAGAAAGCACCAAATGTCTGTTGCAGGAGAAAAAAAATAAAGAAACACATCAATA
This sequence comes from Carollia perspicillata, assembly GCA_004027735.1. Classification (NCBI taxonomy): domain Eukaryota; kingdom Metazoa; phylum Chordata; class Mammalia; order Chiroptera; family Phyllostomidae; genus Carollia; species Carollia perspicillata. The sequence continues at coordinate 50,999 of PVKM010002475.1, read as the reverse complement.
AAATGTTTTATGTGAAATCATAAGAATAAATGAATATTGTTCCTGAACCATTGCTCTATTCTGACCTCATTAATGACTTTGTATTTTCTGCCTGTAAATATACTTTGGTCTCAAAATCCCACAGCAGATAATGTAGTTAAAACAACAGATAACTAATTGTGCAAATCTCTTCTGCTGTCGAATCAATAAAATGAAATTGTATTTTTGCCTCAAAGTTAATAGAATGTTATTGAGTAGATATATATGATTACAGGCCTGATAAAGCACACCACTTGAATTTCACACCTATGGTTAGGTGTGTTAATGTTAACTGCTGATGGTTAAAAGATAAATCAAAGTCAAATTATGGAAAAAAGGGCAATGCAAGTACTGAATTCAGCAAAGTTATACCTGTGGGAGATAGGATCAAATTCAGCCTAGCTAAGATTTAAAGGTCAAATCTGTGTTGCTTCAGTAAAGATCCAGCTGTGAAAAGTGTGATGAATTAGTGGTGGACAAAGGAATCAGGTTTTTTTTTTTTTTATTGTTGCATTTATCTCCTGGATTACCTTGATTGGCAGAAATATATACAACCAAAGGTTTCTGAAGCTCTCTTTTTTTTCTGCTATTGACAAAAATGTGATAAGGAAGTTTAAGACCCCGATACTTCCAAGTGAATTGATAGCAAGAACAAAGAGAAAACAAAACTACCAAAAGGATTTGATTAAAACAGTCTTTTCAAAAGTACGTACCTATTTAGGTTTCAGCAATTCATGAATTCTTTAAAGCTTTCATTGGACCATTAAATGATTTTCTCCATGAATATAAGTAAAGGGCCAGCTGTGATGGTGGCAATGAATTAGTAGTCTATTTTTCTCTTGTTAATTTAGTAAGTTGAACATATTAAGAGACATATATTAAAAATAAGATTGCATAAAACATTGTACAAAAATTATCTAAAACTTCTAAAATTTGAAAAGTTAATATGGTGTAGTTAGGAAACAAATATTGTTTCAGAAATTAAATCAATGATATTTCTTCTTTGTTAGTCAATAATAGTGTAGGATAAATAAGTGTACTTAGCCCACTACTATAATTCACTTCTTTTTAGATGTTTGAAAGTTAATGCCTTGGATTGCTTTTGTTAGAACTAACCTTGGTCTGATAGCTTTGATAAGTTTGCCAGTACATTAAACAGATGGTTTAAGGAAATAAAGTTCTGTTTGTTTTCTCCTTTCAAAGTTTCTTTTGGAATGCTTGATATTTTTCCAGTTTAGCAGAAGTCTATAGGAAACTATTAACAAAATAAGAAATAAACACACTTAAAATCTGGCTACAATAATGTTGCTTTCTATTACTTGTATTAGCAATGTGATGCAATTATTCACATACATTACTACTGCTACAATTAAAGCAATGCCCAATACAAAAAATTAACCAAAAACATGCAAATCACTCTCTCAGAAATAATAAAACAAAAACTTTAGCTATAAAAGAAGTTAAAAGCATGCTATTGAATATGTGAATTGACTTTTGTTTTTGAAACAGTTTTGTAAAGTAATTGAATATAATTGGAAGATAGAGTTTATTCTCAAAGAATAATAATGATTCTTTTAACTGGTTATATATTTAAACACTGAGGTATGTGCTTTATTTTCTGATAACATATGAGTCTCACAACAAATCTAAGAACCAGATACCATTATTATTGCTATTTACAGATGGGATTAGGTGATTTGTTTGACATAACACAACTAATACGTGTTTGAATCTTTTAGAACCTAGATTACTTGACTTCTTTATTTCATTACACCACAGAGAGCTGCCTCATAACTAAGCCAGGAGCATTTGTTTGGTCTTTTAAATAGTAAAGATGTTAAAAGTATATATATTTTTGTATTGGTCCTCTACTGTAACTATATTATAATATCACACTCCACTTTAGGTCAATAACTAAGAAGCAATATTATAATAACATATGTTGCAACTCAAAAATAAACTTTGGCTAATCATTACTGATCAATACTCATTTATCATATTACACTTTCATTAATTCAAATAAAATTAATAAGCTCCAAATAGATACATTCTAGTGTAATGTTGTTATGGCTTGAAGATTGCATCTTTCCCAAATTCATGCTGAAACCTATCCCCCCAGATGATGGTATAGGGAGGTAGGACCTTTGGGAGGTGATTAGGTCATGAGATCAGAGCCCTCATGATTGGGATTATTGGCCTTGTAGATCTTAAAGAGCATTCAGCCTTTTCACTATGTGAGGACACAGCAAGAATTTATAGTCCACACAGCCCCGCTCTCACTAGAATACAGCCATGCTCATGCTTTGATTTTGAACTTCCTTGCCTCCAAAATTTCTTTTGTTTTAGAAGCCCTCCAGTCTGTGATATTGTGTTATAGCAGCCCTAATGAACTAAGGAAACACTAACTTTTAATTCACTTCTAGGTACAGTATATAGCAATTTAAAGGACACACAAGCTCATTAATCTTGAGAAGTTTGTATTGTAGATGGGGAAGATAGATCATAAACAAACAAATAAAATAATTTTACCCAGAAATCTGTTAGAAAAAAGTTAATTTTGAACTAGTATACACAGTGACCCTCAGTGGTTTCCCATTCAATACAGTGGACCAATGTCAGCTCTGGTTTAGTTACTCATCTATGTAGCCATTGAAGTGATAGAGTAGCAGTCATTTATATATATTTTTTTAATTTGGAGCTAGACTTCAGTATACAGTTCTGCACCACATGGCAACGTTTTGGCCAATGACAGACCACATATACAATGGTGGTAGGAGATGACATCTCTCTGCATGTTATTGTCCTTGAAGACCTTTCTGTGAGACAAGATGTGGAGGTGGAAGACAGTGAAATTGATGATCATGACCCTATATAGACCTACACTAATGTGTGTATTTATGTCTTAGTGTTTAACAAATAAAAGTAAAAAAAAAATTTGACTCCTGGCCAAGATTGAGGCATAGGTAGACATATTGTGCCTCCTTGCACAACCAAAAGAAGGACAAAAAATTTAAAAACAAAAAACAACCAGAACTGACAGAAAATCAAACTGTATGGAAGTCTAACAACCAAGGATTTGAAGAAGAAACATTCATCCAGACTGACAGGAGGGGTGGAGATGGCACACTGGAGGAGGGGACTGGCAAGGCAGTGCCTGGTGGACAGGGTGAGCAAGGCCTTGGCTGGCAGAAAAGGTGAGGTGGCAGCTGGTGGACAGGGCAGTCCCACATCTGTGGGGACATAAACCGGGAGGAACAATTGGGGAGCAAGACAGTCCTCACAACCCAGGGTTCCACCATGGGGAAATAGAGCCTCAAAGCCTCTAATTGAAAACACATGTGAGGGTTGAGGCACCTGCAGAAACTCCCAGCCTCACAGGAGAGTTCATTGGAGAGACCCACAGGGTCCTAGAACATACACAAGCCCACCCACCTGGAAATCAGCACCAGAAGGGCCCAATTTGCTTGTGGGTAGCAGGGTAAGTGACTGAAAGATGGCAGAGAGTGGAGCAAGTAACATTTGTTCCCTCTTGTACCCCTCCCCCACATACAGCATCACAACACAGCAACATCGTTTGCCCCACCCTGATGTACACCTAAGGTTCTGCCGCTTACTACATAACAGGCATGTCAAGACAAAAAAAAAAAAAAATGGCCCAAATAAAAGAATAGATCAAAGGTCCAGAAAAAATACAACTAAGTGACGAAGAGATAGCCAACCTATCAGATGCACAGTTCAAAACACTGGTAATCAGGGTGCTCACAGGATTGGTTGGATATGGTTGCAAATTAGAGGAAAAAATAAAGACCATAAATAGTAAAATAAAGAAAAATGTACAGGGAATGAACAGTGATGGGAAGGAAAAACGGACTCAAATCAATGATTTGGAGCAGAAGGAAGAAATAAACATTCAACCAGAACAGAATTAAGAAACAAGAATTTAGAAAAAGGAAGAGAGGTTTAGGAACCTTCAGGACAACTTTAAGTCTTCCAACACCTGAATCATGGGGTGCCAGAAGGAGAAGAGGAAGAGTGACAAGTGGAAAACTTATTTGAACAAATAATAAAGGAGAACTTCCCCAATCTGGCAAAGGAAATAGACTTCCAGGATGTCCAGGAAGCTCAGAGAGTCCCAAAGAAGGTGGACCCAAGGAGGAACACACCAAGGCACATAATGATTGCATTATCCAACATTAAAGTAAGGAGAGAATCTTAAAAGCAGCAAGACAAAAGGAGACAGTTACCTACAAAGCAGTTCCCATAGGCTATCAGCTGATTTCTCAAAAGAAACCTTGCAAGTAAGAAGGGGCTGGAAAGAAGTATCAAAGTCATGAAATGCAAGGACCTACATCCAAGATTGCTCTATCCAGCAAAGCTATCATTTAGAATAGAATGGCAGATAAAGTGCTTCCCAGATAATGTCAAGTTAAAGGAGTTCATCATCACCCAGCCCTAATGTATGAAATGTTAAAGGGATTTATCTAAGAAAAAGAAGATAAAAAATACGAACAGTAAAATGACAGTAAACTCACAACTATTAACAGCTGAACCTAAAACAAACAAACAAACAAAAAAAAAACTAAGCAAACAACTAGAACAGGAACAGAACCACAGAAATGGGGATCACATGGAGGGTTATCAGTAGGGGAGTGGGAGGAGGAGAGATGGGGGAAAGGTACAGAGAATAAGTAGCATAAATGGTAGGTAGAAAATAGTCAGGGGGAGGTTAACAATAGTATAGGAAATGTGGAAGCCAAAGAACTTATATGTACAATCAATAGACATGAACTAAAGGGGGGAATGTTGGTGGGAAGGGGTGTGCAGGATAGAGAGGAATAAAGGGGGAAAATGGGACAACTTTAATAGCATAATCAATAAAATATATTTTTAAAAAGTAAAAAAATAAATAAATGGAAAAACTTATAGAATAAGGATATAAAGATAAAAAATAAATACCTATATAATACATTTATGTTTTAAGCTAATTATTATAAAAGTTGAATAGTTAAAAATGTATAGAAATTTAAAAAGTAAAAATGTTACAGTAAGCTACTATTAATTTATTATTGAAGAGAGAAACCTTTTTTACAAATTTAGTGCAGCCTAAGTGTATAGTATTTACAAATTCTACAGTAGAGTACAGTCATGTCTTAGGCCTTCATGTTTATTCTCCACTCACTCAATCACTCACCTAGAGCAACTTCCAGCCCTGCAAGCTCCCTTCATGGTAACTGTCCTATATAGGTGTACCATTTTAAAATGTTTTATACTATATTTTTTCTGTCCCTTTTTATATTTACATAAGGTTAAATATGCAAATATTTATCATTGTGTTATAAATGACTACAGTATTCAGTACAGTAACATACTGTAAATGTTTGTAGCCTGGGGGTAGTAGGCTATGGTCTAAGTGTATAGTAGGCTCCCATCTAGATTCGTGTAAGTGCACTCTGTGATGTCTGCACAATGATGAAATCGCCTAATGATGTGTTTTTCAGAATACATCCCTGTTTTTAAATGATGCATGTCTGTATATTCCAGGCCCACCAGCATCTACTTGTTAGTTTTATAACTTGGAGAAATTATATACCTCTAAACTTCAGTTTCCTCATCTGTACAGTAGAAATTCATATCAACTCTATAGGATTAATAATGATGATAATATTAACTTTGATAAATGAGCTTGAAACATTTAAAGAAACTGATGAAACCCCTTAGGTTTTTCTTCTTCATATAAAACTCTCCCACCACTTTCAACAGTTTTTCTATCATTTGTGGTTGTTAGGCTTGTTTAAATATAATTTAATGTACAACTACTCCATGTTATGCCTTATGTTATTCACTGGAGATAAAGCTGCAAAAGTAAATAATATGGTTATCTAGAATCTTCTAGTCCAAGAACAAAAATGACATAAAACAGATAATTTCAGTATAATGTGTTGCTTTTTCTTTTACAGAAAATAATTACTTTTTCTCTCTCATGTGTTCTAGGCTCCCACATATAAGTCAGCTAGTGACTAGAACTAATTTACTCCTATAATAAAACACAGTAAGCTAGGTATTAGGAAGTGAAATAGTAGCCATATGACAATTATACAAATGCATTACCTGAAAGAATGGGCTACATCTTGAGCTATACTCAGAATATAAAAGTACATTATTCAATTAAAAAATGTTTTATTCAGAAATTTTTTTTACAATGTAGCTATGAAGATAGGTGCAAAAGTAGATGAGGAACAAATCAACCTTTTTACTCTGATGTGTTTGGCAGATCTCAGAAGAAATATGGCCCAATAATGGAATGGTCCCTGAAGGTTTAGGTATTCACCAGAAAGAAAGGCTGTTAAGACTAAAAGTTTTCTTGCTTATTTTTTGTACATAGATATGTTTAAATAGCAGAAAAATAAATGAATGTATCAAAATCTGAGCTTATTGCTTAAACCTTTTCTCATTTTTAAAAATATTTTTGGATTGGCAGGATATGCAAGAGAAGAGAATGCTTTCCTTAGATCAAATTTACTCCTTATTTAATAAGTTCTTCAGACATCATAGGAAATTTATAGCACTGAAATCTCAAATCTAGAGTAAATATAATTTTGAGCAATAGAAAAGAAGTTACATTATGTTATTATTTTTACCAACATTTCTTACCTAGATCATTCCTTTTGGTTTTATTGTTTCTAATCCTAACATGTATTAAGAGAAACATCTTAGTTTACTAACAATTATTTTATTTTATTTTTATATCAAAATAAATGCATTATGAGCCTAATAGGTTGTATTTGTTTTCTTAAACCACAAAAAGCTGCCTGGTGATTTAAGACCATGAATGAAATCAAGCTATTCAGAGAAATGTGCAGTTTAGATCATTATATGTAACAAAGGACATGTATAAAAGCTACATTAGAAAGTCATTAATGCTCCCAACTTTTCCACAGTGACAATAAAAAACTACGAAATCAATTCAGATTATATATTTGGAATGTATTGATTAAATTTGTATTGTATATAAACATGAACACCTTGACACATGGGAGCTTTATAGAATATAGTTTAATACTCTGGTTTCTGATATGACTTTTACTTCTTACATTAAACTAAACCTACCCCTAAAATTTAAATGGGTGGTAATAATTTTTTATGTGATTTGCATTTGAAAGGTGCATTTTTATCTTAAATCTAAGTTGGCCGGATTCTACTTATCACAAGTACTCATTAAATACTGTTTGAATGAAGAATGAACACTGAATTTTCAATCCACAGGGGAAATGACACCACCAAATCTCTGTACTTTCTTCAGGGTGAAGATTGATAGTTCACTGGATTTCCATCGAATTACTCCTACACTTGAAGGGTTATTTAGAGACTAAAAAGAGGTTTAGGTTTCTGGGGAATAATGCTTGGGACAAGGTACTCTCATCACCCTTCTTAGATGTAAATTTCCAGTAAGAGTCAGGATAAAGGCCAAACCAGAATAAGAGTAGCAGACTGAATTTGGGGTCCCCCAATTTTTTAAAGTCAAGGCTGGTGAACCAAGCCTAACATATTTAACAAGGTAAAAGTATGTTAGAATCAAGTAGGAGTAGGGTTGGGAGCTACCTGCTGCTTAATTTTTGAAGTTATCTTGACATACCTTTGAATATATTTACGTAGATCTCCCAAAATGCCTTAGACTTAAGTGAGAGCAGGTGAAATTGTATTATCTAGACATTCTGACATAATGGGTATTCTTGGTGTCCTGTTTTATGTTAATGTCACCATTGCCTGCATCTGGATTTCTAGTCTTCAAGTCTTTTGTTCGTTTTAATAAAAATGTGTGATTTCCTAAGTGTGAGAAACTGTTTTAGAATAGAGTTACTGTGATAAACAAGTTAAAGTAATTATCCTCTCAGGGCTTGAATTTTAGAATGGAAAACAAATTAAGCTGGTTAAACACATAAGTAGGCAGCAGGAATTGTTAAGAAGAATATAGCAAAGTAAGAGTGACTGAGGGCGTGTCTCAGAATAAAAATAGTCAGAAACCTCCTTTCTGAGGAGATGACAATAGAGCAGAAACTGGAATCCAATTAGAGAGCCAGTCTTGTGACAATCTGGAGAATGAGTGTTCTAAACAGAAGGAAGAGCAATTAATATAGGTATAGTGTGCCAGTCTTATCAAATGAGCCTTTTATTATCTTTATAATCTTTCTAACACATTTCATTCCACCTATTCTACATTTATATGTCAAATGAATCATAACAAAACACATATCTAATCTTCAAAAGAAGAGGCCACTCGCCTCTTTGAAAGCTCTCAATGGCTCTGCATTGACTAAAGAAAAATAGCCAAGTCATCGTGCCTGGTTCTTAAGGCTTCTGTGACCTGCCCTTAGTACTGTTTCTGCCCTTATTTCCAACTTGGACCTTTCATATGACTTGTGCTTCATTCACAAAGGATTACTTTCTATTTCTCAAATAAAATTCCCTTCCTTTTTCTTGCTTTCTTGGAATTTTCATAACTTTCCCTTTGTGAATTATAATAACCAAAATCATCTCAAGTTTAGTTCAAATATCACTTCTATTGTGAAACTCCCATAGAACCCAGTAATGAGTGATTTCTCTCTCCTCTGAAATCTGCCATTTTAAACCCACCTCATTGTTTTCATCTTACAAAAGAAGAGAAATACCTTAGCATTCATCAGCGTAACGGAGAATGAATGATGCTAGAAGTTAATCTCACTCAATGCTCTCTACGGCATTGTTAATATAACTATGGCTGTATTATTAATATAACACATGACTATGGAACACAACCAGATTATGGACATATCAAAGAGTTGATAGGGAATTAACTCGCTATCTGTGTATTTGGTACGGAATCTCTAATGGGCAATGACAAAACACCCTGAGCATAACTAAGATGTATCGGAATCAAAGAGTTCTGATCTTGCTGGTTATATTTGGATATCTGACAACCGTGTGTTTAGCGCACTCCTGCTTCTTTAGAAAAACACCTTAGCCTTGGTGATTTATAAACATTACAAATTTATCTCTCACTACTTTAGACTGGAAAGTCCAACACCAAGGCACCTGGCAGAGTCATTGCCTGGTAAATGGCCATTCCCTACTTTACATACATCACTCTTCTTACTGTGTCCTTAATGGTGGAAGGGGCAAGGAAGCTCTCTGCGATCTCGTTTTTATAAAGACACTAATACCATTCATGAAGACAGAGACTCCCAATCACTTCCCAAAGGCCACACCTCCAAATACTATCACATTGGGAACAGCTAGGAAACAGATTCTTCCCTAGAGACTCCAGAAGGAATGCAGCCTCGCTGACAAATTGATTTCAGGACTTTTCACCTCCTAAACTGTAAGATAAAATGTGTTGCTTTAAGCCACTAAATTTGTGGTAATTTGTTATAGCAGTAGTAGGAAACTAATACAGGTATCATGATCGTTATTGTTGCTATTGTAGTAATTATTTTAATGTTAGAAATATTTAGCATAAATAGACCATGTACTAGGCTAATCTTTGTTATTAAATCATGTATTTGCATAATGAAAAAAGAAAATTTGCATGATAGAAATAAAGGGATTTATATTTTACCATGGAGGAACAAACTTCCACAGAACTATCAGGTACAGAATTTTAAGTCAGGTGACACTAGAATATCTTGCCATAGAGGGAAATGTAACATGCAATAAGATGTATACAAGTTTTGCCTTACTACGCTGTAATGTTAATTGGAGAAAAAGAATGGTTTAGAGCTGATTTAAAACTCTAATTCTTCCCCTAATATATTTGAGGATATTTCAAAATGATCATTGACTCAAAGGAATTTGGCTGAACTCTCTGGTGAATGTTTTTTTCTAGGTAAAGACATTGGAATTGGGATGTTCTAAAACTAAAGCATATTTATAAATAATACACTCCATACAAATGATTAAATCTGTATGTTAATGGACTTAGCACAGAAAAAGGGTGAAATGTAGGCAGTGTAGTGGCTTCATGCAGCCTTTGTTATATATGCAGTCCCTCCTCTTCTTGGCTGCCAGCACCTCCAGCCATGACTATTTTGTCCTTTTTTCCCTCTCATTCTTCCTCTTTCTCTTCAGTGTATGTCTCACTATTATTCTGTTAGTGAACTTTGCACAAGGATCTGACTGCATTATCTACTGGTATCTGCATTGTATTTGAACTTACATGTATGATTATCAGATGGAGTTGGGTTAGCAAGATTCACCCATACTCTTAAGACAGAAGATTCTGAGTGGCCAGACTACTCTTAGAGATTGCTGAAGAAATATCTAGAATGTCAGGTAGAGAACTCATTAATCAAAGTATTACAGTGGGGATCTGACCAGCTCACTGGGCAGAGAGGAGGGACCCCTGAGAGTCATCGGAAAGTGCTGAAGGCAACCCAGGACTGAAGTCAAAGCCAGTTCAGGCTTGATAGATTTCCATGTCCCAGGGTAAATATAAACAGTTTAGCACAGCTGGTGACACAGCCAGAGAAAGTTTGCACAGAGCATGAGTGAGCTGAAAAGGCACAACACACATGTACCGTGTGGGTTAACATGGTAATGTCCTATCCTGGCCAAAGACCCTGTGCAACTCACAAGCCAATACAGGACGTTAGCCTGTACTGGCTGGGAATTTGGATGCTTCTGGCATGCATCGGATTTTGAGCCCATATTTTTAAGTGGAGGATGCGTGGAGACTTGTCCATTTTACCTACCCTTTGCTAGCCTGGTCAGGGGTCGGAAGCCCAAGTGTTCCAGGGTCAATAGGCACTGGACGCTACATAGCCAGGAGGCAAGTCCCTGGTCTCCTCCGTGGAAGAAGCGGTGGTGGTGCCCTGGCACTGTGCTGCACGGTTCTCTGTCTGGCCGTGCACATGGACATACCAGCAAGCCCACGGCCAGAGGGATGGGGAGCAGGCTCTGGGCAAGGGGGGAGCAGCAGGAGGGAAGGGAACTGCATTGCTAGTAGGAATTGCATAGTCTTTAAATTGTATAGCTTTTAAATAAAAGATGTCTTTCCTCTTTCACGAAAACCTCTGTCTCCAGAAATTATTGGTCCTGAGCCTCAGAACCCCAGATGGCTGTTTGGTAACAAAAGTCTTCAAGGAAAAATATCTTGGAGTTCAAAACTGCCTTGACTTCATCAAGTGGGTGGGCAATCAAATAAACACATTGATTACTTTATATCCACTAGTACTTTTGGAATGAATTAAAATAAATTAGACTTATTTCCCAGTAGTATAAAAATCAATCATATTTTGTGAAGTGTTGTCCTAACAACACTTCCATTTGTTTGTTGTCCTACCATTTGTTTGTTCATGTGAATACTCAGGTCTTCTAGCTACATTTTTTCCCTTTTCTATCAAGTCGTGTTTCTTTATTGTCTTTACTATATATATTTTTTCTGATTTTTACATAAAACACCTATGGCTTTAAAATAAAAATTATTTTACATAGTGTATTTAGATGATTAGTAAGAACTTTTCTGTAAAGTCAACATCTAATGCAAATGCATGACCAAGATTCCTTTACCATTTTATGAAGATACTCTTTACTAATTCTAAGTGTTTCTTAATTGAACTAGATTTATTCCATAGAGATTAATTTGTATACCTAAAGAAATTTTACTTTAATCAAATGAAGAGCTACTTAAATTTAAATTCATTTTCATTTGAAGGTAGGTATATTTTATATCAGAATACATGCAGTTAATTATAATATTTTCTGGCCCTGTAAAAGATTCCATTTAAAAATATTCTAGGTACCAGCCTGTGGCCATCTGCCTCTGACTGTACTATAGTCATGTCCAAAAGGATTAAGTAGATTGCCTAACTAATAGTTCAAGAGACAGAGCATGGATTTTGCCCCCAAATTCTCTACTTCTGAAGGGACTTGAATATTTTTATTATACATAATAATTAAATAACTTTTATAAAATAAACTGATTTTGTTTGGAATGTTGATAATGATGTTGATGTTGGTAATAATGAATGGATAAAAATGATATGTTCAATTTTTATTTTCTAACTTGACTTCATATGAGTAGGCATGTAGCAAAAGCAATTTACTTCAATGGAATTTTTTAAAAATATTTTTTATTTCTCTTTCTGGATCAGTCACTACTAGTTGAATATTGACTGTAAAGCAACGTTTTTTTCCCCCAAATAAAACTTTAAATTAATTTGATCCTTGCTGTTAATTGTTGTTAAACATTTATTCCTCTAGCAATATTATATTTTGTAACTCTAATGAGAATACAATATCACATAAAACACTGGTTTTTCATAAAATAGTAATTGATTTTCCAATTTATATTTTCCACTGCATCAGGCAAATTGAAAATGGCTTGCTATATTAACATGAGTTTTATATATTTTTAAAAAGGAACTTTTAGAGCTTTATGATAATTTCAAAAAGTAAAGATTGAAATAATTTTTAAGCAATCCATATTTTAGATTGTGAATTGAGTAAGTTGGTTATACGGAAGGGGAAAATATATCCATATTCAATTAAAACCAGGGAGGTCTTTCTTTCTTTCTTTCTTTCTTTCTTTCTTTCTTTCTTTCTTTCTTTCTTTCTTTCAACTACATCCTCAGAACACAGAAAAAAAGGAAAAGTGAATATTCCCTACAAAATCACAGTCAGTTCTCTGAATTCAATGCTACCAAAGTATGTAATCCATTGTAAGAGACCCTGGCAAAGGCATTCAGAAACTCTAAAACCTCCTCTTTTTATGAAAGGTATTACTTCTGTAACATCTTCAAAGGAGCCAAATTTTCATCCTTTTTGCACTTGTAAACCCCCCACTTAGAAGATATATTCTGGGCACCAAACCTAGTATGAAAATGAGTCTCTACTGTTAAAGTGAAGGAAAAAAATGTAACCACAAATTACATAGAAAAGATAGATCTATATTAATGTGTATTTATATGTAAATATAAGTATTTATTTATATTTATGTTTAATTATAAACCAAAATATATTAATGTATTGATATATTTTTATTAACTTCATTTGGAATGCAGGCATTATTTTAATTTATATTCAATACCACTGCACAAAATGATACAGAATTTAATAGTTGTCCAATTTTTTCAAAACTACCAGTAGACTACTCAAATATATAATGTTCAATAAATAGTACATATATGTAACAATTTTGCATTTCTGATAGATTTAGCATGTAAAGTGCTTAGAGCTATTTATGATTTTTCCAAACATATTATTTTCTTTTAGCAATGTCTTTGTTTTTTAAATGTTGTCTCCTATTAATAACATTTTAAAATGAAGAATGAACTGAAGCTTTAAAAAATTGCATATGATTTACAATTTCAAATCTGACATTTAAATAAGGCTATATTAATCAAAACATGTTCTCTCATTACATGGTTTAGGTCTGAAGTATAAACTATTGTTCATAATCTTACACATTCATTAAAATGTCTTATTTCCATCCTAAATAGGACAGATCCTTTTGATGTGAAGCATATGTAGTTAATTGGCTAAGCAATTGTGGTAAACTGTTCAGTCAAAATGAAGGTATATTTCTTTTTGGGAATACTGAAATTATCTCAACACACTGCACCCTGTATTTTATGTTAGTTATTAAATATGCATTTCTCTCATATGGATTTTTCTTTATGATGCTGATTTTTAACACAATATAATTAATAAGTGACATTTATGAACTGCAGTTTCCAAATGTCTTGTATTCATTTTAAGAACTGTTTTTTACTCAAATGTATTGTTCATATTCCATGTTCTTGGGCTCTTAAAAATATTTATTTTTCAACTATTTCCATGTTGGTTAAAGAAAAGGATTATTGAAAGGCCCATGGCATGAAAGATCATGTGACTTAAAAGGCAGTCAGTGATTTATGACATTGTTACCACCCATCATTGAGTAAATGAGGCTTGAAACTGACTAATGTTTCTCTTCATTTTATTTGTTGGAAGCATTTATAACTTCCTCCAGGGATTTTTAGTGCTATCTTGTAGAGTAGTATGGAAAAAATATCTAGAACTGTTACTTGGTTTTAATTACATTTGAGAAGCAATGCTTTGGACAGTATTACTAGGAATACTTGTGACTTAGTGAACTTTGTACTTTTGGACAATATATGTATTGATTGATAAAGGCAAAAATAGAATCAATAGCAGAATCCATTTCAAATCAACATTTATTCAAATGCTCAATTAATCATATTTTATTTTTCTATGCTTACATTCAATCATAGAAAGAAAATTAGGTTCTCCTAATAACTTTCTTAGAGACACTGTAAGCCAATTCACAGTTGACACATTACAGTTAAAAATACTTCTTCAAGGCAAAAAACACTGTGGGCCAGTTTGACTCAGAGAGGATTGCATTCAGTTCTGACACATAAGAATAATAGATTAAATACATAGCTAAACTTAAGTAAAAGAAAAAAATAGTGTTTCAGAGATAAAAAGAAAATTCAGAATAAGAACAACAGAGGATAAATCTGAAATAATCAGTAATAAATAAACCTTGTATAAACTTTAATGTTGAGTCTGAGGATTTAACATTCATTTCCAGAATGGATTTAGGCTCCAGGCATTAGAAACAAGCCATGGGAAGTAGTGAGAAAATTTTCTAACCACCTAGAACCTGGTGAGAAAAATATAGAAACTTAGTCTGTTTTCACTCACATGTTTGGGATATGCATTAGTATGCAAGCACAATGAAGAAACCCAAAATTAAGAAATTAAAATCAAGTTTGGAACCGTTAAAAAATATAGAGCCCTGTGCAAAGTCACCTGCAGGCCTGCATCATGGAGACAGTTCTACAATATGGAACTCAATGGAAACCCTATACTGACAATATATAAGCCACAAGAAGAAATGACTTAGGCTTGATAAAGAGGCTTACAGAGAAGTATGCTGAAAATTATCAAAGAGAAAAAAATGGAACAGAAAATGCCAGATGTTGAGAAACTCATATCATGTGCACAGTTGTTCAACACCCATTGGCTTCATAAGAATGGACCTTGTACCTGGAACATTTCTTTACCAAGAGATAAAGAGCCTTATGTCCTGTACTGGGCTTGCTGCCTTGTAAGGGAATATCTCTCTGTTTCAGATTCAGTGTGTACTCCTTTGTCCTGCTGAAGCGCATGTGTCCTATGGCAGCTTGCCAAACCTACAACTATATCTGTCCTCTTCAGAGCAGAGGTGGGGTTCTTCTGATGTGGTGCAAGAAGGAAAGGCCTGTGCAGGCCAAATGTTGGGTGTTACTGCAAGGACAGATCTGCTGGAGGGACCTGCTGACACGTACTACTGAAGCTGACCTTGGTCTATCTCCTCTGTATGAGTCAAACATCATCTATCCAGTGCTTGACTCTGATGTGTTTTCCTTCATGACTCTGATACCAAGGTCAGTGGACAGAACTGTTTATAGAGCAACAGATGCCACTTGGTCAACCAGAGATCAGCATAAAAAAGGAACAGGAAAATTTAATAGAACACAACAACAACAAGAAAACTTCTGAAAATAAAAAATAGAATTAAATTTAGAATAGAATTACATTAATAAACAAAAATTTCCATGTTGTGATTTTTTTGTTTTTTAATATACACTATACTTGAACAACAATTGAAAAAAACAACAAAAAAGAATACAATGGAACTGTAGTAGAATAATACAGCATATTCATCTGAAAAGAGGAATGAAGAATTTAAATATAGGTCTGAAGAACTCACATGGAATTCAATGAAAAGAGATTCAAGATATAAAAGGTAAATTGAGTATAATATATATACATGTGTGTGTATGGTAATGCATGTTAATAAGCATTTCAGAGAGAGAAACTTGAGACAACGGTAAAATAGCAGAGTATCAAGTGATGATAGTAGAGAGCTATTTTCTTTTCAGAGTTAAAGAAATTCATGAATTTTTAGACTGAAGAAGCCCATCAAATTCTAACCAGAATTTAAAAGGTCAAAATTATTCCACTCCTTAATGCATTAGAGTGAATTTGCAAGACATTACAAACTTAAAAATCTATGAAAAGATAATAAAGATCCTTATGGAAAAACAGTAATTAGAGAAGACTTCTCATTAGGAAAAATTAATGTCAGAAGATTGTGGGATAATAATTTTAAAGTACTAAAGTAAAAACGTTGTCAATTTCAGATGAAGTATTCACACAACATCCCTTAAGAATTGTAGAAGAAAAGTAGGTTTATGCAACAATTAGTGATTAACAAAGAAATTATAAAATAGTGGTATATTTAAATAAGAATTAACTGAACAATTCATAATAATGAACAATGGAGTGCCTAAAAACAAGATAACATTTGAATTAAGTTATTAGGGAAATAAAATGTGGGAAAGCAGAGTTAGAGTAAACTAACATCCCTGTATTATACAAAAGAAGTGAAAATAAAATTAAGGAGATTTGGTTAAATTAAGCATGCTTGTTAAAATCTAGGGGACCCTGAACAACTAGAAAAAGATGAAAAACTTCTAATATTGGAAACGGTGAAGTAGAGGGAAACAAAAACTGGATCAGTCCAATAAAGAACAGGAAAATAATTGGTAGAACCACTCTCAAATGAATTGAAAATATCTAACAAATTCTGGAATGTACATAATTATAACCCAATACTTTTATTTTTCTACATGTAGATTAGAAACTAATATTGAATACTAACAGATATATAGAGAAGGATGTTTTTGTTTAATTCCTTCTTTTTTCTTGTAGAAAGAAACTGGAAATAATATAAATATGCATTAGGACAGGAATAAATAAAGTATGATTATTTGTATTTTAAAGAATAATGTAACAACTTAAATTGTTAATACTTTATCTGAGAATGTAAATCTAGATAGATTTTAAAACCCAGCATATAGAGCTAACCATATTATTTTTGTTTTCTAGTCTGTCATAAAAGATGACTACAAACATAGTTTTTTAAACAAGATAAATGTATGGTGTTATAGTTCTTTGGGTAAGGAATCTGATAGAGGTCTCATTGAGCTCAGATCAACATAATGTTAGGACTGTCTTTTCTGTAGGCCTTTGATTATTCAGTCATTGGGAATATTTAATTGTGTGTAGTTGTAGGACTGTTATGTCCAATCACTGACTTTCTATCAGTCTTCTTGGTGGCTGCCAAGTTCCCAGGGCCCTTTCTCTGGTTTTTGCACATAACCCCTACATCTCAGAAGCAGCAATAGTGCCCAGTTCTTCTCACATTACTATTTTAAGACTCACTCTTTTTTGCTTCTGCATCTTTAGAGTACAGTTTTAAGGATTCCTGTAATTAGATTATACCCATCTAAATAATCCAGGACTATCTTCCCATTTCAGTGTCCTTAAACTTAATCAGAACTGCAAAAGCTCTTTTGCTCTGCTTGGTAATGTTCACAGGTTCCAATGTATTGGGCATGGACATCCTTGGGAGCCATTCTTCTACCTACCATATAGTCCAGCCTCTGGCCTTCAAAGGTTCACATCAACCCCAACTATAATTATCCCCACTTCAAGGTCACTAGCCCATTACACCATCAACTCAGAGTCCAGTAATCATCAATGTTTCATCATCTCAAAAAATAAACATATCATCATCTAAATCATCTAAATTAGGCATCTAAATTAGACTCACTGAGAGTGAGTCTCAGTATAATCCATCATCCACTATTGCTTTCCATTCATGGACCTGTGAAACTAAAGAAATATGTCACATGTTGGAAAAATGCAATGGTAGGACAATAAAAGAATGAGTTAATATATCAGTCCCAAATACAAGAAAGGGGAAGAAAAACTTGAGAAACCAATGTCAGGTAATTCTGAAATTCAGCCACACAAACTCCATTCAAGCCCTAGAAATAAGCCTCTTCTGCGTGCACTCTGCCTTCTGGTTTAACCTCTAGTCTCTGAATCATCCTTCATTTTTTGCAGAAGGTAGCATGTCTTGGCGGCTCAGTAGTTTATCAGCTGGTCCTTTGCTGCTGGAATTTTGTGAATCTGATACCTTTTATGTTACATCTTATCTTTCCCTTTCAGTCCAACCTGGCTGTGTTTCTACAGATAGAAAATTCTCAAGAACCTTGTGGTCTCCCACGTATGGCATAAAAATCCCCTCCATTAAAAAACAGACTAGTCAATTCATGGATCTGTCCTAGATAATTTAGCATGACAGCATAGACTTTTGTGAAATAGTTTAAAAACTAATTAATGTTATACATTATTGTTGCATAATAGGTATGTAGTGGAATAAAAAACAAAACATGACAAAGAAGGATACACAGTGAATTCATAACAAAGTTATGCATCTGCAGAAGAAGATTTGATGAAAAATAAAAAAATGAAGGGAATTTTTTAAAAGCTCTTTACTTTTATGTGAGTCTTCTGCTTGCAAATACTTCTGAAGCAAAATCATATTGGCCTTGGTTAATTCTTGATGGCAGATACCTAGCTGTTTGTTATATTAGTTTCTGTTATTTCACATGATTAAAAAAGTTACAACAAAATATATGAGAAGATAATTCTTTGGGGAGTTGTTCTGATAAATGGATTTTAGGTCAACAGCCTTACAAACATTCTCAGCTGAGCATTCAGCAGCTGAACAGTGGGCTTTCTGAATTCAGCCAAAGCCTCTAAAGATGCCATTTTGCAGAGACAGAAGGGCAGATAGGCAGTGTCCAAGATTTAGCATATGCTTCTCTGTGGAGTTTGGAAAATGCTTTGTAGGTGTCATTTTTACATAGTGATAATTACAGAAGTAGACAGTGGTTATTAATCTCCCAGAATGCCATCATTTCTCCCATATAAATGTGTGAAACTTCTCCAAAATGCTATTTAACTTTTAAAAAAATTAAAATATTAACCCTTTACATTTCTCTTAATTCAGTTGAACTATTAATATTTTACTGGTTAGAGATACAATTTTAATCTTTATAGCTAATGAATAAAAAATAACTAAAAATTTAATGTCCACTAGTGAATGTTCTAAATACAGAGTGTGGCAAAAGTAGGTTTAGAGTTGTTTATATGGAAATTGATACACTAACTAATACATAACAATATAAGAATAAACTTTTGTGTGCTCACACCTGCAAACCTACTTTTGTTCCACCCTGTTTATAAACATGATACATTTATTTCTTCTAATAAAAATAAATGATTAAAAGAGATTCCCTATTTTGCTACTATTCTTACCATGACTCAGTCCCCTTACTGTTGTGATAACCAGGGGATATGTGCTTACAGTCTCCATGGTGTCTGTCTTTCAGAAAAGTTCCTAATGTGGACTCACAGCAGTTTTCAGTAAAGGTAATGTCCTCAGAAACTCAGACCTGAGAGAAGTTGGAAGAAGCATTTTTTCAGGGGACAGAACAATGAAGTACTCATTTAGTTGAAAAGTAATATAATCAAAACCCAACCACTTATTTTGTGGATATCAACAAACTGAGTCTAAAGTCTGTATAAAGAGGCAATACAGCCAGAATAACTAACACGGTATGAAGGAACAGAATAAAGTTGAAGGGCTGCTGCTACCCAACTTCAAGATTTACTACAGGCGTACCTTGGAGATATTCCAGGTTTGATTCCAGATGGCTAAAATAAAGCAAATATTGTATAAAGCAAGTCACGTGAAATTTTTGGTTTTCCAGTACATTTAAAAGTTGTTCATACTATACTATAGTCTCTTAGCATACCATGGCACAACATCTTAAAAAGTACATATCTTTATTAAAAAATACTTTATGGCTAAAAAATGCTAAGCATCTTCTGAGTCTTCAGTGAGTTGTAACCTTTTGCTGGTGGAGGGTCTTCCCTTGGTGTTGATGGCCGCTGACTAATCAGGGTGGCGGTTGCTGGAGGTTGGGGTGACTGTGGTAATTTCTTAAAGAAGACTGCAATGAATTTTGCATATGGACGGACTCTTCCTTTCACAAAAATTTCTCTGTAGCATGCAATTCTGTTTGATAGCATTTTAGCCACAGTAGAATTTCTTTCGAAATTGGAGTCAATCCTCTCAAACCCTGACACTTCTTTATTGATTAAGTTTATGTAATTTTCTAAGTGTGTTATCATTTTAACATTATTCACAGCTTCTTCACTAGAAGTAGATTCAGTCTCCAAAAACCAGTTTTTTGTGCATCCACATATGTAACTCCTTCCTCATGAACATGATTGCACATATTCAGAACCCACTTCTAATTCTAGTTAATAAACAAAAAGGAAAAATCTGAAATAAACAACTTTATACCTCAAGGAACTAGAAAAAATAAAATAAGCCCAAATTTAGCAGAAGGAAGGAAATAACAAAGAAGTGAAGTAAAAACTAAAAAGACAATAAAAACGATCAATAAAAATAATACCTGTTTTTTAAAGAGAAATAAAATAGATAAGCTTTTAGCTAGACTGAGAAAAAAAGAAGAGTTTCAAATTTTAAAAAATCAGAAATGAGAGTGGAGACATTCCCATTGATAACAGAAATACTAAGGATCATGAGAAAGTACTATGAATAATTGTTTGCCAAGAAATTAAAAAAAAAAAAAACTAAAAGAGATAGGTAAGTTCCCAGAAGCTTACAACCCTGAAAAACTAAATCATGAAGAAACAGAAAGTCTAAACATACCAATTATTAGTAGAAGATTGAATCAGTAATTAAAAACCTCCTAGCAAACAAAAGTCAAGGACCAGATGGATTCACTGGTGAATTTTCCTAAGCATATAAAGAACTAATACAAATCCTACTCAAAGTCTTCCAAAAAATCAAAGAGGAGGAAACATTTATAAACTCATTTTACAAAGCAAACTTTACCCTGATACCAAAGCCTGACATAGACACTACAAGAAAATTCACCATTTTATACAAATTAGAGTAAAATTGTACCTATAGGAATAAAGGTGCCACTTTTAGAGACTGGAAAAAAAAAAACTGTAGTGAAACTAGTTCCATTGAGTGAAGGGAATTAGGAGTTTGGCTAGAGTCATGTAAACTTTAGATGTCTATTAAAGCATTCAACTGGAGAAGTAAAAAAGAGTGTTGGATATGAAACAATTTCTAAAAAAAATTGGGATTTGAGAAGTATATTTGGTAGCTGTCAACATGGAAATATAATCAATTCCTTGGGAGCAGATGACATTACCTAAGAAGGAAATGCAAAGAGAAAAGAGAAGAGTTCCCAGGAGGTAGAACTGAAACACTTCCTGTTCAGAGGGGGGAAGGTAAGAGTGACCCCACTAAAAACCTGAACAGATCAGTAATGAAAAGACAGCAGAAGAATGACCAAAGAATTACGATTCAAAGGCTTTGGATCATAGTTGTTTTATGAGAAAAATTTTCTACATTTTTAAGAAGCAAAGAATGCTTTCTAATTCCAAGTATGGAGAAATGTATGTCATTAAAGTTTTCATGGTGTATTTAAATACCAAAATGTCAAAATGAAATTGGCATTGGTAATATATGTCATAATGTTTTAGAACTGAGTAGATCCTTACTCCTCTCTCTGTTAACAAGAGGAGACATGCAGTTTAATCATGATTAATGATAATCCTCAAGCTTAAATAATTAGTGATAGTTTCAGAACCAGAACTCAGCAATTCTGACATTAAGTCTAGTATTATTTTCACCGTAACATCCAAACTCTGTTCTAAATTGAAAGTCTTCCAAAATCATGATGTTTACTCTGTGTTAAAAAACTTTCTTTTTTCAGCTTACCTACTAGGGAATTTGCTAGGAAGTTTAAAAATTATGTATTTAGCTAATTTAGAAAATGGTTTTGTTAATTTTGTAGCATAAAAAGAATAATTGACACTTGTTAGAATTGATGAGTTCCTTTAATGTGGTCATTGATATGTCATAGAAAACTTGAAAGCAGCTCTGATGCTGATGATTTTATAAAGAAAATACCTGGAACTATTTTGAAACTCAAGGCGTAATTCTTATAAAGTTAGGAATCTAAACATCACTCTTAGTGGCTCTAACTTTGAAAAAAACTCAGAATAAAAACGCATTTGCTAGAATAACATAATGCTTAGAGAATTAGCTTCTGAGAGGTCACTGGTGGAAAAAGTGAATTCATTCTCCCATTTATATGAGTGTAAAATAATTTTCATTTTATCCAGTCAATCCTCTTCTTAAAGACATATAATGTGATAAGAGATCCTAGTAGTATAGTAAGACACTTAAAATTTCTGATTATTTTAATGAATAATAGTTTGACCTTGGTACCAAGGATAGACATAAATGTAACTATTCTAAGATACTGAAAAACATGTTAGATAATGCAATAAAATCATAATAACATAAGAAATTTATATTGCTTTAGATAGGTACCATAAAATTCAAAGACATGCTTTTACCATTAAAAATACCTTCAGTTAGGAATATACAATTTTTTCTATTCAAGGTTGGCCCTGATTAATGTGCTAATTGCTGTGCTTTTAACAGTGTACATTTTAAAAATTTCTATTAAGAATTACTTTTTTAAAAATTTTATTATTAATTACAGTTTACACAGAATATTATATTATTTTCTAGTGTACAATAGAATGCTGAGACATTTATATAATTTATGAGATTATCACTCCAGTAAGTCTAGTATCCATATGACACCATGTATTATTATTACAATATTATTGACTATATTCTTTCTTTAAGATTTTATTTATTTTTAGACATCGGGGAAGGGAGGAAGAAAGAGAGGGAGAGAAACATCTAATGTGTTCCCCACCGGGGACCTGGCCTGCAACCCAGGCATGTACTCTAGACTGGGAATCGAACTGGCTACCCTTTCGCTCACAGTCTGGTGTTCAATCTACTGAGCCACGCCAGCCAGAGCTATTGACTATATTTTTTATGCTGCACTTTACAGCCCCATGACTATTTTTATACCTGGCAATTTGTGTGTCTTAATCCCTTTACATTTTTCACTATGCCCTCAACTCCCCAATTTCTCTAACCCGCCTACCCCAAGTCTGGCAACCATAGTTTTTTCTCTGTATCTATGAGTTTGTTTTTATTTTTGTTTGTTCCTTTTTTTAAATTCCACATATAAGTGAAATCACATGGATTTGTCCTGTTCTATCTGACTTATTTCACTTAGTATAATACCCTCTAGGTCCAACAATATTGCAAATGGTAAGATTTAATTCCTTTTTAAGATCAAATAATATTCCCTTGTATAAATGTACCACTCCTTTATCCATTTGTTTATTGGTGGACACTTAGGTTGCTTCCATATCTTGGCTATTGTAAATAATGCTGCAATGTACATATGAGTATATACATTTTTTCAAATTGTGTTTTTAATTTCTTCAGATAAATACCCAGCAATAGAGTTGCTGGGTCATATGACAGCTCTATTTTTAATTTTTTAAGCAACTTTTGTACTATTTTTCATGGTAGCTGCACTAATTTGAAATCCCTCCAACAGCATACAATGGTTAGCTTTTGGGCATATCCTTGCCAATGTTTGCTGATCTATTGAAGATAGTCATTCTGATAGGTATAAGGCAGTATCTCCTTGAGATTTTAAATTGTATTTCCCTGATGATTAGTGATGCTGAGCATCTTTTCATATGTCTATTGGCCATCTGTATGTTTCTTTGGAGAAATGTTTATTCAGTTCCTCTGACCATTTTTAAAAATCAGGTTATTATTTTTGGATTTTAACTTGTATGAAGTTCTTATAAATTTTGGATATTAACTCCTCATCAGATGTATCATCGATGAATATATTCACCCATTCCATTGATTGTCTTTTCATTTTGTTGATGGTTTCCTTCGTTGCACAAAACTTTTTAGTTTAATGTAGTCCCATTTGTTTGTTTTCTTTTGTTTCTCTTGCCCAAGGAAACCTATCCAAAAAATATTACTGAGAGTGATGTCAAAAATTTACTGCCTAGGTTTTCTTCTAAGAGTTCTATGGTTTGGGTCTCGTGTAAGTTGTTAATCCATTTAAAAACCATTCTTGTATGTGGTGTAAGATATGACCTGGTTTTATTCTTTTGCATGCATCTCTCTAGTTGTTCCAAAAGCATTTGTTGAACCTATTATTTAACACTTTTGCTTCTTTACACTCCAGAGAAATTTAAGGTGCAATCAAGTCCATTACTCAGTTCAAGCTATCGTAGGGACCACAGACGCTCAATTAAGACATCAACTTTCTGTCAGCCTATTGTCTATAATTACCATACCTTGTCTATTGTATTGGTATTCACTTCCACAACTTTCTCTCAATAGATTCAAGTACTTGGAAATGTCCCCTCTAACAGGGAGAGCCTTGATGTGCTTTGCAGGAAAAAGTATGCTGAAGAGCAGCAGTTCTAAAAGGAAAGAGTAACACTTTGAAGTAATGACCTGGATAATTAATGATGAATTCCAGTAGAAATCCTATTCCTACTGAAGTACTTATGACATCCACATTAATACTAAATGAGCCCATCAGAATTAATGTCCTTGCAATAAATACCAAAGGAGTTGAGAATGATTAGACTATTATTGTAAAGTGTTACACTGAAAGACATAAAAGACAAAGGCTTAAAAGAAAATAGTAGTGATTTGTTTTGGAGACTGGAGCTAGTGCAATCCATATTTTTTAAAAATAATAATGATATAAAATACAAAGATGTTTTATTCACAATTCAGTCTATTTTATAAATGTAAATATGAGTTGGTCTGGAAATTGTAGTGTCAAAATTCCATGAAAAGTAGTAACTATACTCCTACCTCTTATTCTTTATCATCAACTTTACACTTTACATCTTACATACCACAGATATAGATACAGATATAGAGGCAGATATAGATACATATGACATAGATATAGATATATAAAATCTTTAGAAACAAATTTTCCTTACATACATCATTAAGGTTTTACTCTTTAAACAATGGTGTCGTGGTCACCTTTAATATCTAAATAATAAAGCTTTAACATGACTACAGAGTGCTCTAATCTGTTTCGCAACCTAAGATTTCACAGTTTCCTGAAGACCAGCCACGTAAGGAAGTGAGATGAAGAGAAGTCCACGGGGAAAAGCCTTTACCTCCAACATGACCACAGTCAGCAGAGCAGCTGTTGTTCTCCGTTTTAACTCCTATGGTTCTGTATAAGGTTTTATTGGGAAAAAGTTGTCTGAAGAAAATTTTTAAGTGGGTTTAGAGAACATTTTCTTAATCAAAATCCCTGAAGCAAATGATCTATTATTATATTTTTATGTAGATATAGAGGTTTGTGTGACTTTGTTTTGGTTCTCAGAGTAGATTGAACTGTAGCTTTCCACTGTTTTCAAGCTATGAATGGCTTCTCGCATAGATTACCTCAGTGCTCACCGAAGTCTCTTCATTGCCAGTGAGCTTTCTGAATGCAGCCTTCATAATATCACTACTTTGCCTCTAAGCCTTCCATTGCTTTCCATACATACAACATAAATTCAAACTTCTAAAAGGACATCTCTCATCTTTTACCCCCCAAAAACTTACAATAGGTTTCTAATGGCTAGTATATTAGTAACATACTATACTGATTTATATTTTCAATGTTTTTGGACAATTTGTTTAGACTATTTTTTCACTGTGATCGTATGGTAGATATTCACAGAAAAGACAAGCTCCTGAGTGATTCTGCAATTATATGGAATAAAATGGAGAATGCCCTGCTTTCCCTTTCCTCCTATGGATTGTATGTATTTCTACCAATACCACTCACAGACCTCAATATACATATTTCTATAGAATCATATTCTATTGCAGTTACCAATTTGTATGTTTTCTCTCCATATTCGAGAGGCAGGGCCTGTGCCTTATCTGCCTTCTTCTTAAGTCAGTTGCTTTCCATAGAAAACCTGTAACCGAATTACCCAGGATTGTATACAAAGATGTAGAAGTATGGGCACCACTCTGACTTACAACTAACCACTTTTGGATCGAAGAATAACAAACCATAAATATGAATTTCCAACAAATCAGTCAGGTGACATTTCTACTAACAAAAGTTTAGGAATTGCTGTCTATTGCCTCTAAGAGCACCTGAGATATAATGCATTTAATTAGAGAATATATGTTGATTAAATTAGTAAAATCAAACTCTGTGACTGGTCTTGGATATTCACTCTACGTGTCAAATAACCCTATTCTTTGTGAAACTGAATCTTGTGTGAGTAGCTGTAGATAAAGACACACCAGCTAGCTGAATAACATATTCTGCTACAGCTGCTAAGTAATCACTTTTCCAAGCACACAACGACTGCCGCACATAATGGAGTTTACCGAGTTCCCCCAAATAAAGGGAGGGATTCTTTTGTCATTTTTAAACCAATTTTATGATGGTTCAAATTTGTTTCAAAGCTAAGCCAATAATTTGATTTCTCCTTCTCAGGTAAAAATAATAGCGTATAGATTGTATGGTCCAAGAGAGTGACATAGGAAGATACTGAACTCTCCTCCTCCAACAGACCCATTGAATCTAAAGCTACGTATGGAACAATGCTCTCTGAAAAAGAGCCTGAAATCCAGCTGAACCTCTCCTTCACAACAGCAAATGAGGAAAGGGCCACTTTGAGGCAAACAGGAGGTGCTGAGGTGTGGTCCTGCCATCAACCCCACCCCTAGCACAGTGAGCCAGAGTCAGTAAGAAACACACAAATCTGGAACTTCACCCTTAGGAGAAAAGGACTGATACCCCACATTGGCCACCCTGAATTTTAAGAACTGAACTTGACAGTTGAGCTCTCCAAAAAACATTTGGTTTTGAAAACCAATGGGGTTCATGTCCATAAGACCCAAAGTGCTGTAGTGAACTGAGAAACTGCTTTTAAGGGTTTGCCGTATGAAATTAACACAAAATAATGTTGAATGTAACTGTAATTTAAAATTTTTTTAATTAAATTAAAAAAACAAATAAATGAATAAAGGGCTTGCTTGCAATCTTACTTTTCTCAGAGCCCATTACAGAATGGCCATCTGAAAAGTGCCCAGACTACATGCAATAGAAAATCATTTGCTAATTGTAAAGCATCAGCCAGTGAAGTGGGGGCCCATTGCGATACTCCCCTGGGAGAAAGGCACTACTGTGTGTCATTTCTTCATTCTTTCTCTACCTTGCTAAAGCCAGCTGATGGCATTTTTTCCCTAGTGGGTGACATTTTTACCCTCAAACTAGCAGGCACCACCTTTGTATTCTCCATCTTGCAAAAGGCAGGAGCCATCATTTTTTTCCCTCAGTGAGTTTCATTTTAGTACTCGCCTTTTGCCATGCTCCACAATCTTAGTATCTCCCAAAGGGGAGACTTTACACATATCTGATGTCCTGTTTTTTAAACCTGGTACAATAGTTTTTGCTATGCTGCCCAGGGGACAACCCTCAATTGCCTGGCTATTCCTTAGCCAGGAAGGCTAAGCGGTTTGCATTCCTGGGTCTCCTGGGACTACAACAATCAGAAACAATTCCTGGCAGACTACCATCCCCAGGGTACTGCAAAGATAGCAGATGATATTGCACCCCAGTCTTTCTGAAAAAGAAGTCAATCTGCTTGTCCAGGACCTTTGACCTAAGGAGCAGGCTTATGGTCAGATACACTTCTAGAGGCCTCATAGAGATGATCTCAGGGTATAGCTGCTGGTGCACACAATCTTTGAAGTCTTCTTCTGCCTTGCTTCAGCTTGCCAGTGTCTTCCATAAAGAAGTACACCATTGCTTGGTGTTCCAATTTTTAAGTTGTCAACAGGAGACACTGTATGGTCTAGCTCTGGTGGCCAGTGGGGCTCATGCTCATGGGTCCCACAGAACTGTAAGCAACAGAGAAAGAGTTTTTTTGGTGACTACCACCCCTGGGGAACAGCAAGAGGCAGCAGACCCAGGAGTTCAATCTTTCTGTAAAAAAGGCTTATTAGCTTATCATCATAGGAAGCCATCCAATTAAACACAAATATAAGGGCTGACTGGGAACCTTTATGGACTTGGAAGGCAAGTGCTATCTTTTGCACTTCTCTACCATGCACCAGAGTGCATGTGCATCTCAGAGGGGAGCTCTGACACATTCCTGGTGTAATGTTTTTGTGGTTGCCACACAGGGGACCCCCG
Organism: Carollia perspicillata; assembly: GCA_004027735.1. NCBI lineage: Eukaryota > Metazoa > Chordata > Mammalia > Chiroptera > Phyllostomidae > Carollia > Carollia perspicillata. The sequence continues at coordinate 22,905 of PVKM010002475.1, read as the reverse complement.
TTTATTAGCTGGCTCTGGTAGCCATGGGGGCTTCTGTTCCTGGGTCCCATGGAGTTGTAACAATCAAAGAGACAGCTCTTGGCAGGCCACCACAGATTGCAAACTGAAACAATCTCTGTCTTTCAATGAAAGAGGCCTGTTTATTTGTCCTGAAGCTTTGGACTATGGAGCAGGTTTCAGGTGTGCCACATATCTTGAGGCTTCTAGAGGTGGTCTCAGAGCACACAGGCCACAGGATGCCATCTTTGTGTTCTCCTTCTGCCTCACTATAGCTTCTTAGTATCTCCAGGAAAGAGCTCATACATTCATCTGGAGCCTTGATTTTTGCAACTGTCATTCAGGAGACACCTCTTGATTGCTTAATTTGAAGGCCAACAGGGTTTCTGATTGCATTCACATTTTTTAAAAGTTGCTTCCTGAGGGTTTAGCTTCCAGTCATCATCAAACTAGGTGCTGACTCAGATCCTACCCTGTGGGACACTAACAGATCTTGGCATGCCTTCAACAACTGGAAGATACTAAAACTAAAATAGGCTGGCCCTAGCCAGATAGCTCCATTGGTTGGAACATCATCTTATATACCAAAAGCTTGTGGGTTTGATCCCCAGTCAGGGCACATATGGAAGGCAATTGATTGTTTCTCTCTCTCTCTCTCTCTCTCTCTCTCTCTCCCTCTCTCTCTCTCTCTCTTTTCTTTCCCTTCTCTCTAAAAATCAGTGAAAGTGTCATTGGGTGAAATTAAAAAAATAGACTGCTTGGGCAATTACAAAAGAGAGACAACCAACATTTAAGGCAAGGTTTATGGTTCATCTCAACACAAGTCCAATCCTTTAAGAGAGAGGTGACTATTTTATCTAATACATACAAACAAACAGAGAGTCAAGCAAAATGAGAAAACAGAGAAATATGCTACAAATTGAAATAACAAGATAAAACCTTACAAAAATACATTAATGAAACAGAGATAAGTAACTTAACTGGTAAAGACATCAAGGTAATAGTCATAAAAATGTTCACCAAACTTTAGAGATGAATGGATGAACACAGTGAGAACTTCAACTAAGAGACAGAAAAATATAAGAAAGTACCAAATAAAAGTCACAGAGCTGAAGAATACAAAAAATGAACTGAAAAATAAAGAGAGGATTCAAAAGCACACTAGATGAAGTAGAAAAAAAGGATCAGGTATATTGAAGACAGGGTATTGAAACTCACACAATCAGAGCAGAAAAAAATATATATATACATATATTTTAAAGTGAGCATAGCTTAAGGGATTTATGGAACATAATCTAGCAGGACAACATCAAGCAATATTAGTATTATGGGGCACCAGACAGTAAAAAATGAAGGATAAAAAATATATGATCATCTCAATAAATACAGAAAAAGCATTTGACGGGATAAAACATCAATCAATTTATGACAAAAAACTTTCCATGAAGTGGATATGAGGGAATGTACATGATAAAAACAAGGGCCATGTATGACATATATGAAGTTTGCACACAACTAACATCATAGTTAACAGTGAAAAGTTAAAACCTGTTCTTTTAAGATCAGGAACAAGACCAGGGTGCCAACCTTCATTCAATATATTATTAGAAATCTTAGCTAGAGCAATTAAGCAAATAAAGAAAGGAAATACATCCAAATTAGAAAGCAAGAAGTACACTGCCAGTATTCATAGAAGACATGGTATTATAAATAGAAAACCCTAAAACTATAACAAAAAACCATTAAAACTAATAAACAAATTTAGTAAGGCCACAAAATAGAAATTCAATGTGCAAAATTTGTTAATCTCTGTACACTAACAATGAACCATCAGAAGAGAAATTAAGAAAACAATTACATTTTTAAGTATGTCAAAAAGAATAAAATAGCTAGGAATAAAATTAACAAAGGAGATGATGGACCTGTACTTGAAAAACTGTAAGACATTGATAATAGAAAATGAAGAAGACACAAATAAATGGAAAGATGTTCTGTGCTCATTGGTGGAAAAAATTAACATAGTTAAAAGGTCTCCAACAATCTACAGATTCAATGCAATCTCTATCAAAATTCCAATGGCATTTTTCACAGAAATAAAACAAATAATTCTGAAATTTGTATGAAATCACAAAAAACCTCAAATAGGCAATGCACTCTTGAGGAAAAAATACAAAGTTTGAGGCATCACAGTATATTACATAGCTATAGTAATCAAAACTGTAGGGTATTGGCATAAAAACGGAAACATAGATCAATGTAACAGATTAGAAAGCCTAGAGGTAAACCCATACATATATGGCCAGTTAATTTATGACAAAGGAGGCAAACATACACAATGGGAATAGGACAGTCTTTCAATAGTGGTGTTGGGAAAACTCAACAGCTCCATGCAAAAGAATGAAATAGATTTACCATCTTATACCATGCACACAAATTAACTCAAAATAAATTAAGGACTTGAATGTAAGATCTTATTCCTAAAACTTCTAAAAGAAAACATAGGTAGTTAAGCAACTTGACATCAATCTTAGGTACAATTTTATGGATCTGACTTCAAAAGAAAAGGCAACAAAATTTAAAAAAAACAATAAAGAAGTAGGACTATAGCAAACTAAAAAAAAAAAATACTGCACAACAAAGGAAATCATTGGCTAAATAAAAAGGCAACTGTCTAAATGGTAGAAAATGTTTGCAAATAATACATCTGATAAGGGGTTAATATTCCAAATAATTAAACAACTAATTCAATGTAATAGCCACAAAACATAACCAAATTAAAAATGGGCAGATAAATCTGAATAGACATGTTTTTCAATGGAGATGTACAGATTGCCAACAGACACATGAAAAGATCCCCAACATCACTAATTATTAAGCAAATAAAAATCAAAACAATAATGAGCTATCACTTCACCCCTATTAGAATGGCTACTATGGAATCTAATGAAGAAACTGAATTAACAAGCAAAGCAGAGAAAGACTCATAGATGGAGAGCAGATGACAGGTAGTTGCAGGGAGGTTAGAGAGTAGAGGGTTGAGCAAAAAGGAAAAGGGACTCACGGACATGCTCAACTGTTTTGATTGCTGGGGAGAGACAGGTATAAGGGGATTAAATGATAATGGAAAAAATACAACAAAGATTAAATTTAAAAACAAAGAATGGCTATTATATAAAAGAAAAAATAGGATTGGCAAATGTGAAGGAAAGGGAAACCATATGCCTTATTGGTGGGACTGTAAATTGGTGCAGCCACTATAAAAATAGTATGAAGTTTTCCCCCCAAAATTAAAATAGAACTCCCACTTGATCCAGCAATTCCACTTCTGAATATTTATTTGAGTAAAATAAAAACACCAGTTTTAAAAGATGCATGTGCTCCCATGTCCTATGAAGCATTATTTACTATAGACAAGATGTCAAAACAACCTAAGAGTCCATCAGTAGATAAATGGATAAAGTTGATGTGAAATACATGTGCACACACACACACAATGGAATACTACCCATTCATAAAAAGAATCAATTCTTTCCATTTGCACCAACACTGATTGACCTTGAGTGCATTATGCTGAGTGAAATAAGTCAGAAAAAGACAAATACAGATGATATAATTTCCATATGGAATCTAAAAAACAAAGCAAAAAATGTAGTTCATAGATACAGAGAACAGACTTGTGGTTGCTAGAGAGAATGGTGAAGAGAGGTAAAATGGGAGAAGGGGATCAAGGCACAGAATTTAATTATAAAATAAGTCATGGGTATGTAATGTACAGCATGATGACTATAGTTAATGACACTATGTTGCTGATCTAATGTTGCTAAGTGGGTACATCTTAGAAGTCCTCATCACAAGAAAAAAATTAGTAACTATGCATGTTGATAAATGCTAACTAGACTCATTATGGTGATCATTTTATAATGTATATAAAATTGAATTATTATGTTATACACCTGAAACTAATATTATATGTCAACTATACCTAAATTTAAGAAAAAATTAATAACATAATATGCCTCACCTAAAGCAGTGAATTATTAAATTTATTTTTCCTAAGTAAAGTATCCTCCAATGAAATATCACTGAATTTATCCAGTAAAATATTTTGTCACCAATAAATATAACTTGCATTTAGTTTTCAGTAACATAGGGCTTTGTAGGACTCCATCTTTATCAAAATATAGTACAAACAGATGCTATTCTCCCATAGTAAGGGCACTTCCCAAAGAGTATTTTTTTTTCTTTCTCTCTATCCTTTACTTTAACAACATTACCTCTGATAATAGATTACCAGTTGTAAGCTAATGTTTATCTAGTATAAATCCAGTTCAACAATTCTATTTATTCATTATCCTTGCCTTTAAATGCCAGATAAACACCCAATTCAAGTATTTTATCACTATGATTAACACTGTTGATACTAAATCAGACTTAACCATTTACTTATGAAAATAGTTCTAATTCTTTTTTTTTTCAGAGACACTATTTTTTAGTAATTCAAACTTAAAACCTAGAAGGCAGCATACAGTCTACTCTCTTTCTCCTTTTGCCATCATTTGAGAATTTCCAAATTCCACAGCATCTGCCATCCTTTATTTCCACTCTCAGTACCATCACCATTGCTGCCTGCCCAGATGAACAGAAAGCACTCTCTGCCAAAGGGTGCCCTTGTTTCCTGTTTTACTCCACAGAAACTCATGCTGCTCAAAACTGCCAAAATGAGTTTCTAGAGTAGAATTCTTGTTAAATTACTCTCTTGCCCAAAGTTGTGCACTTATTCCCCAGGTCCTACATCATTTTTAGTTGTCTATAATGCTATCATAAGATAATATTCTAGACTTATCTCCTACACACACGCTAAACTCTGGTCAAAATATGTAAATAATTATTCCTGTCCTTTGTCCTCCATTCTCCTTTTCAGGCCCAACTAAATGCACTGCTTTCCCCAGGCTGTCTTCTCCTTGTGCCTCAACAAACCCTTCTTCCTCTTCTTTCCTCTCTCTCTCACCTCACAGTGTTCAACTCAAATGCCTAAGCATAAAATAGGAGTTAAATGGAAATATTGCTTTCAATGTGTAAGTGTGTGAGTTAGTTTGAGGGGGAGATGGGACTCAGCTCTTTGCAAAGTATCTTGATCTAGGCAAATCAACACTAGATTCGGGGATTTAACTTTGCTTACCAGTAATAGTCCAGTAACTTCTATAAGCAAATAAGCAACTACCTCACAGTAGAGTCTATCCTTCAGACCTTATTGCTTTTGAGAGAAGAAGTGCTGTACGGTTATACCTAAGAAGTAAAAATCTAGAGATTAAGCAATTCTTTGATTTGTTTAGCCATTCATTCTAATGCCAGGCCATGTGGTTTCAGAGTAGAGAAAGTTGAACAAGGCATATCCTTGCCTAAGAAGTTCTCAAAGTTAAACTGTCTCCAACAAATATTTCTAGTAAGTCCCCATTGTTCGCTGTTGGTTTATTTCCATTAAAGAGCTAGAGCCTCTATTGCAGGCAGGGTGTTCCTTATGTAAGTAAAAGGAGGTGGATTAAGAGAATCATATGTCCTTTGGTTCCCAAAGGTAACAGCTTCTTTCAAGAAGTAGGAGTCTCCTAAACTAAAGGAAAGTCGAGATCCATCTAACTGATTGGTAACAGCAGTGACTTTCAACCAGCGTGCCACAGGAATTTTTAAAACATGCAATACCTGACTGTTTAGTCAGGGACACTGACCTCTTTTCCCTTAGATCTTCAAATTAAAAACCGGCAACAGCCAACACAATAGTCACCTGGTATAAATTAATAAAAATATACCTATTTTTTGTTAGATTGACAAAAGTTATACAGTTTTTGATGTGCTGAAGAATTTTAGTAATTAGTTTATGTATGCCATAAGAAGAAAAATATTGAAAATTCCTGGTTTACAGAATTTACTTTAAGTCAATTGTAGTTTTTTATTTTTATGAATTAGAAAAGTTTCCTGTTATTAAGAACTAATAATCATATCAAAACATAAATTTGTACAACCTAGTGATAGTTCAGTACCTAATAAAAAAATAATAATAACCTGTGAGGTGAAGGGCGACATTTAAATTAGTTCAAAGGGTGAAATGGGTCAAGTACATGTTAGGCAAAGTTATTAAATAGGGGGATTTATTCACAGAAAGATGATCTTAAGTGTGGTTTCTAGTAGAGTATGAGAGTAGTTGTTTTAAGGTTTTCAAAGAAGAAGAAGAAGAATTAGAAGAAGAAGAAGCAGCAGTAATTTACAGAGGAAATCCCAAAGCTAAGAAGTAAATGAAGGGAAATGCAAATTAAGTTTAAGTGATACATAACTTTATGATTTTTATATTGGCAAAAAATAGAAAAATGGAATAATGCCAAATGTTAAAGGTGATGCATACATCACTTGCTCGTGGGAGTATAGATTGATGCAGCCCTTCTGGAGAACAATCTGGTTCTAGTACACAAATTAAGTGTATATATATATAGACTTAATTTAGCAGCCACGCATTTATAACACCTCTCAAATTACTCTCTCACAAACCCATAACAGGGTATATGAAAAACTGTGCATACATTATTTCATGAGTGATTATGCAACAATTAGAAATGAATTAAATGTCCACAAAACAACATGAACAAACTTTAAAACACAGCACTTAATGTGTATCACTCTGAAGTATTTGATATTTTACCCTACTTTCAAGTTAACAAATAGGTCTGCCACAGCCTTCTAGATATTGGCAGAAATCGTGAGATCAGGAGAGCTAGGTCAGGGAGATAGGACTAGTGAATCACGGTAAAGGAAGCTGCATGGCCTTCACGTTCATACCCATTTCTCATGCCCTCAGTCCCACAGGGGCCATCCTGGTGACCTAAATGAAGACTACATCCACAGTGGGTTTACAATAAGGGAATCAGCTTTTTCTATCTTTCCACTTGACCATCATTAACTCACTGGTTTCCCTCACGGTTGTCCCCTTGTGGTTGCAAGATGAGTACTCCAGTGTGTATTTAATAAGGAAACACATGGAGGGGAGGTGCCAGCAACAATCTTCCCCTTTTAGTAAAGGAAATCATCCTGGAAATACATACATGCTACTATCCCCTTTAGAGATACTTGGTCAAATAGCCAAGGAACTTGAGGAATTGGTCACACAACTGTCATGTTTGGTGTATACCATTTTACCTCAGCAGGGGCATATAGCTGTATACAATAATGGTGCAGTCTTATTAGCAGGAAAGAAGCTATAAAAAAAAGGGTAGGTGATTTTCAAGGCATGCCACATATATAAATGAAAATAATTCAAGAACTGTGGGAAAAGATAATATGAGAATTCAGTTTTACAGATTCTCAGATTACATAATAAGACAATTTAATGTATTCTGCTGTGTGTGTGTGTGTGTGTATGTGAGAGAGAGAGAGAGAGAGAGAGAGAGAGAGAGAATACATGTAATTGTCAAGGGCCCTAGTACAGATCTATTCGTTTATTAGTTTTTGTTCCCCTCACTTCTTTCTTTACTAATCTTCTGACAGTATAACCCTCTTTGGTTGAAATTAGTTAATAAGTATACAGCAGTACTTAAGTACTCCAAGTATCAGCTCTCTGTGAAAGGATGTGAGACAGAAGCCGCTGACTTAAATAGATTTCTACCCAATAGGGTCAGGAGTCTACCTTCTGTGAAAATGACAGTCTGTTGAGGATAGGTTAAAAACTAATGTCTGCTGTACAATTTTGTGAGGGACTGCATTAGGTTTCCTAAATTTAATAAACTCCATAAGTTTAGTTCTCTTTTTGGACCATTCATTCCTGATTATGTCTTTGTATTTCAATGTCCTCTAAAATCTAGTTTAGAGAAGTTCCTGATATTTCCTCTGACAATACTATCACATTCCAAGAAACATTAGTGTCTTTTTTTTAACCAACTTGCACCTTACTTAATCACAGTTTGGTGGCAATATGAAGGCCAGTTTTGGGTTCATGTATACATGTAGGATGTATAGCAAATTACCTTATGTGTAAAATCCCAAATAATTTTACCTAAATGCATATATATATGCATTTATATATATAAACTAATGTTAGTTTATATATAAACTAATGTTATATATATATTTATATATATAAACATTAGTCTATCAGCCAAAACCAAATAGAAGCAATTTGAGTGTTGATTTCTGTCTCTCTAGGAAAATTCTGAAGAGGAGTTGATGCATTTTTGCTTCACAAAATATTTTCAAGTCTATTTCAAAAAAATCTCTCAAAGCATTTCAAAAGCTCCACCTTATGTCAAGTACATATTGGCTCTTGACACTCTTAATCTATTTTTCCACTGTTAGTAGATCTGTGTTGTTTCTAAAGCTAATTCATATATTTTCAGCTCTTCTGGTCCTTGTTCTTACTCATCAACCTTGATCTTCCTAATAATATCAAAGAAAAGTAGAACTTGACAAATCCTTCTTAGAATGATAGTGGCAGCAGGAAGGATTAGGGTTGGAGGGGGAGTGGGAAGTGCCTACTATAGGAAGACATGAATGTACACCAATATTTGCAAACCTTGATATACACAATGACACTTTCTTAATTATATTAAACAAATAAGCAGTATTGCAAGTATTGGAAGGCTAAAGGATATAAAATCCAAAGTGAAATGACAATTAGAAAAACAGAAGCAGAGAAAAAGAGACAAGATAGCGACTACTAGGGAAAAGGAGGAAATAGGGAGGTGCTAATTCAATGGATATGAAGTTTCAGTCACGAAAGATAAAAAATTTCTAGAAATCTGCTGTGCAATAGTGTGCTGATAATGAACAATATTTCATTGCACACTTAAAAATTTGTTAAGAGCATAGATCTCATTTATATGTTTCTTTTCTTTAAGCACAATAAAAAATTATTGTAGCATAAAAAAGAACCAGTGCAATAAAAATTTGCAAGTAAGTGGAATCAGTTCTAATTTTTAAGCAAGTCAACAAAATAATTAAAAGTGAATGTGAAATATCAATAAAAATTCATGTCTGATACCATAAAAACAAAAGAATTGCAACTCCCATTTGTATAAATAATTTTAAAAAGTCTACTCAAAATAATGCATCCTATTTCCAAATTCATAGATAATAAAATATTTGGTAAAATTTAAAATATCAAGCTTATAAGAAACACAATAGCCAAAAATAGAGTACAATAACAAAATAGCAAGAAAGAGTGAACAACAATGCTTCAATAATGCTGATTAAATAAAATATAACTGCTTTTCAAGGAGCAGGAGATGAAAACAAGAAGTTTTGAAAAAGTAATATTGAGTTTTTCATGAGCTAAGCAGTGTCAAATTGGAAAGGACTGTATATATTTATTGTCAGAGATTTTCTACAATATACTTCTACAGTCTATACGTTTATCAATTATTGGGATTCTTCAGCTTTTAGCCCTGGAATATACAGGAAATACAGGTGATTTAACTCTGTAAAAAATACTTTAAGAGAACGCTGTTGTCAAATATATGTTATTAATGTTCAGCAAGACAAAGCAAGTTCTATTAGGTCAACAGTGCTTTGTTAATATCTCCTTAATCAAGATGAAGCACCACAAAGAAACTCACATATAGCACTAAACTCACATGGTACATTTCAGACATTCAGACATTATATTTTGGAATTAAATAGACACTATATTACGATTATCCACTACTATCTGTTGGTCCGTAATGAAGATGTCTTCCTGTTTATCCATAACTATTAATTAAAAATTTAAATTTTATTTAAAGGTTCCCCTCCAGCCTAAGAAAAGGGCCTGGGCTGTGTGTGTGTGTGTGTGTGTGTGTGTGTGTGTGTGTGTGTGTGTGAAGGTGGTTGGGAATATAATGTAATTATATTAAAAAACACTAATTTATAAGTTAAGAAATAAACATTAAATAACTGAAAATAATGTGTGCTTTCTACAGGTGCTTTTCCTCATAATCTATTGTTCTGTAGTTACTTTATGTACAAGCATTGGAAATTCTCTACACAGTGGTTAAATAATAAATATATTATTGGTAATGAATACACCTTGCGGACATTTTTTAGAAACAATACTTATTCCTCATAACATTTAACAGTTATATATTTCACTACTGTATAATTTAGTTTTCTTCTTTTGAGACAAAGCGATTTCTTCCATTTCTAGAGTGTGCTTTAGGCAGGAAAATTTAAGGTGTTGGTTTTATTCCCAGTCCTGCCACCAACATGCTATGTGATGCATTTATATCCTATTTGCCTCAGTTTCTCCCATTATTAAAATAAAATAGTGATAGTTGCCACTTTAAAATCTCATTGGGTTGCTCTAAGGAATAATGAGAATAGTGTGACTTATTTTCACAGAACAAGCCAAAGATCTTTGAACATTAAAGATAATTTAATATAGATGTTTTAAACAGCAAAAACATCACTATTAAACAATTGCATAGCACTTGTTTCATTGCCTATTTCTCACCAAAGCCTATTAGAAAAAGTTGGTTATATAACTCTTTTTAAAAAAGGAAATTATAATATTCATAGAAAAAAGGCAGTGTGTGTATGACACTTGAAAACAAAGCATTATAAACCAAACAAAAATTTTAAAATTGTTTAGACTGAAACCTATTTAACTTAAGCTTGCTTTATTATCAGAAGTATTAGCATTTCTAAATTTTACTGGAATATCTAAAATTCTTATTAGAAATTCCAGGAAGCTCAGAAACTTCTCAGCACTGTATGTAATGGAAAGAGCAAGAAAATCAATTTCAAGATAAAATACTGCATGTTACTAAACTGAGTACCAAAAGTGATTCTTATTAATGAAGTGTTGAAATGCAATCATTTTAGGAATGAATATTGAAAAAACTTGTCCTGCTTTGTTCATTTTTGTTTTCCATTTCCTCCCAGAGACATGAGTGAGTAAGTGGTCAAAATTCCTTTAATATCATGTGTCTTAGACAGAATTTTTTTCTGGAGAACTACTTAGTTCATGGTAAATTATCCTTTTGCCCAAGAAAAATATGAAACCTAGGTTATTATGGAACTTTAAAATATTTAATTTGAAATTTATATATTTTTTACTTGGATAGTTAAAATTCAAGTAAAATTGCTGCTCTACAGTCACACTGGTGTTTTATAGCTAAAACCGCTTGACAAACTAGATGATTACTTATTTCTATAAATTGTAATCTGAGATGGTTTTAGAAGGTTGAGTTAAGGATACCGAGGTCACAGTTTCTTCACTTCTCACCCAATTTTTAGCTTACGCTCTTCTGTAAAGGCTCAGGAACAATCGAGACTATACAGATCTTCCAAGGAGTGTGTAGAACCTGAGCAAAGTATATATACAAAGTCAGTTGTGCAACATTTTTTTATTCTGCTGAATTTTCTTCAAAACCATTTCTACGTGATATTTTGTATATTTCCAAGAGACATAACCTATAGAATGAAATTGTGAAATTTTCCTAATACATTACTTCTCCTAGAGATTACAAATGCAACTTCATGATTACCTTACTAAAATAAAAGAGTATGTGTTTGTGCTAAGTTTTTATTGCAATAGTAAGGATGGTGGTATTTTGCTTTCCAAAAGACACATAATAAATTGGTTAAAAATGTCTCATCTACCTAAAATTACTTCTTCCTGTAGATATACAGCTGAAGATAGTGGTTCCAAACTAATTTCATTCATATACACAATGTATTATATATAATACAGATGAATGAAATTATATATGAAAGGCTGTCATGATTTGATAAGGAAATAAAGCATCATTTGTTATCACATCTAGCATATTAATAGGGCTAATATTCACATTACAAAATGGAAGTATTCATTAATAGGTTGGATATATAGCTTCTATTTGAGAGGAACATAGTGAACCAATATCTCAAACTTTTGCTCAAAATAATGTATTCTTTTCAATAGCATACTCACTGATTGATGTTTTCACATCTTTCTACATTGTGTTAGGGTCTGTGTGCTGGAGTCAATTCACATCTCTTCCCAACTCCATGTTAATGACATCACCTGGAGAGCTTGAAGTAGGTCAAGGTGACGATACACACCAAGAAAATCAGTGAACGGTGCACATTAGGACGTTTTCTCCTCCAGGGAATGAGTTGTCAGGTTGTACTTTCCGAATAAAAATTCTGGGATCCATTTCCAACATGGGGGGTGGGGACTTCTATATACAACACAGAATGGTTGGATGCCCTGGCACTAGCTCTCATAATTAGGTACTTTCTAAAAGTCACCCGATTAACAAAAGACATGTTTATTTTTTCATCACTCTGAAAATTTCAAAAGTTTTAGGAGCTCTGTACCAACAATGGAGATGAAGTCAAGTATATATTTCTTCTTATAAAACACAATATCACACTGGATCACCACACTCTCCACCTTCCAATAAGCCTATATTCCTAGGGATTTTAACTGCTGCCTTTAGTTATCAACTGTACCATCCAGTTACACACTGAGGCATCACTGGGCATTGTGATACAGAAGCAAGTCATACCCATTGACTAACTTTAGTTCTTTCCTTATCTGACCCATGGACAGCAAGCATTTCATACAGTTAATGTCCTTAATGTATTTTCTTCATGTGGTTTGCCTGACATGTTTATTTTTTATTGTAGTTTTTTCCATTACTATTTATCCCCCTTACACCCTGACCATCCAACCCCCACAACTACCACACTATTGTCCAAATACTAGTTGCTCTTTCACAGTATATTTTGGTGGTTTCTTCTTTTGTTTCCTATTTAAGGCTAAACAGTAAAAGCTCATTCTAGTTTTAATTTGCATTTATTTATGGGGTAATGATATTGAACATCTTTTCATGTACTAATTTGCCAACTGCACATCCTCTACAGTGAAATGGATGTTTATGTTATTTGCAAATTTTCTAATTAAGTTTGCATAAAGAAGGTAATGCCTTCCCCTCCACCTTCCCACTTGGAATGAGGAGTAGAAATTCATAAAATGGTAATAGCTCTCCATGAAAAAATATTTTTGAAAGTGTTTTGATTATTTCCATCTCCTTCCTTTCCAGATCATTACTCTAGCTGAAGGGTCTAAGAGTCATGAAAGTGGTTTGCACAGATTTCCTTTTAATATCTGCAAATTGAGATTTGATATTTTCATTTGCAATTATATATTTATTATATCTCTTTTTAGGTCCAAGAGTGAATATTTATTACAATTGAAAAAATAAATTTTAAATTATAAAATTTAAAACTTTTATTGACAAATATTCTAAACACCACAAAATTCAGAAAATGTTATTTGCTGATATTTCTTTATAAATTATTTTCTCTGTATATTTTTGCCTAAATACTTATAACAAAATTCACAAACCTTAAGGGTGCAGCTTAATGAGTTTTTACTTCAATATTTATAACTGTGTAAACACAACCGAGATCAAAACGTACATTTTGAGCATCTCAAAAAGTTTTCTGCTACCCTTTTCAGTTAGCACTTACCAGCTTAACACATATTCTGATTTCTATCACCACATATTAGTTTTACATAGCTTCAAACTTCATGTGAATTGAGTGATATAGTAGGTATACTTTTGTGTCTGACTTTATTCATTTATCATTGCATATAAGGTTCATTGATGACGTTGTATATAGGGTGAGGAAAAAAGTAGGTTTACAGTTGTTTGCATAAAAAAATACAATAATTAACAAATAATAATATAAAAATAAACTGTTTCATGTACTTATGTAGCTGTAAACCTAATTCTGTCCCACTCTGTATTATCATCTGTGTTATCTTTGTACTGACCTGAAACTTCAGTTTTAAGATACCACCCAATTATATACGTATATGATATCTCCATAGCTTCAAGGGTATTCTTCTCTCGGTTGCAAAATATCATAACCTCAGAATCATGTTGACTAGTTCCTCTAACTTATCTATAGGATCAATAATGAGGTCGCACAGACTCTTCTCAGATAAGGCCTTTGCAAATATCTCCTCTTTTCCATTCTTCCTGCTATTGTCCTAATTCAGAGCCTTAGTACCTCTTACGGAAAATACTCCCATAGAGTTTCCACTCTCATATTCTCTCTTTTAGACTTCTTCTCTGGAAGTCTAATCTTGTGAGGCAAATTATTTGTCATGTTACTCTCCAGTCTCAAAATAATCAAATATTCTCTTTGCTTATAAGGAGAAAACTGAAACACTTAAAAGAGATATTCAATGCCCTCTATAATCATGCTTCAATAAACTTCTCTTTTGTTATTATAACAATAAATTAATCTCAATTTATGTGTCCCTTACTATCTTCCCACATATATGTAGAATAGCTCATCCTCAGGGATAATTCCAGTCACTGTTCAACACCCAACTCAAAACCTACTTTGTCTGAGAAGATTTACCCCAATAACTGATGTGTAAGTGAAATTTCCTTTTAGTTCTTTACTGTCCTGACTATATGTTGACACTTATATTTTACTCTTTGGTCATCTGTTACTTTAAAGGTGTATGCTTTTTTTGTCTGTCTGTGTTATTTTTAAGTTCTACAGAGGACCTTTGTTGTACCATTTTTATTGATTTGTGGATATTGTACCACACTTGCACCACCAGAATAAATCCCACTTGGTCATGATATATAATCTTTTTAATACATTGCTGGATCTCATTTGCTAACATTTTGTTAAGCATTTTAACATCTATGTTCATCATGGATATTGGCCTGTACAATTTTCTCTCTTTGTTGTGTCTTTGTCTGGTTTTAGAATTAGGAAAATGCTGGGCTTGTTAATAAACGAGCTTGGGGGGTTTTATCTCCTCTTGACTTTTTTGGAATAGTTCAAAAAGGATAGATGTTAGTTTCTTGATTGTTTATAAAATTCCACTGTGAAGCCATCTGGCCCAGGACTTTTGTTTGTTGGGAGGTTTTTTTTTTTTAATTACTGCTTCAGTTTCACTAGTTGTAATCTGCCAATTCAGATTCTTTGATTCACCCTGCCAATTTATCCATCTCTTCCAGATTGTCCAATTTGTTGGCATGTAGTTGTTTGTAACAGTTTCTTATAATCATTTGTATTTTTATAGTGCCAGTTGTTACTCCTCCTCTTTCATTTCTGATTTTATTTATTTGGGTCCTCTCTCTTTTTTTCTTGTTGAGTCTGGTTAAAGGTTTGTCAAAGAACCAGCTCTTGGTTTCATTGAACTTTTGTGTGGCTTTGTTAGACTGTATTTCATTTATTTATTCTCTAATATTTATTAAAGTCCTTCCTTTTACTCACTTTGGGTTTAGTTTGTTGTTCTTTTTCAAGTTTTTTTAATGGTAAAATCAGATTATTTATTTGAGATTTTTCTTGTTTCTATAGATAAGTGTGTAAATCTGAAAAATTCCCTCTTAGGACTGTCCCATAGAATTGGGGTGGTTGTGTTCTTATTTTCATCTGTTTCAAGGTATACTTTAATTCTTCCTTGATTTCATTGTTAACCCATTTATTTTTTTAGTAATATGATCACATTAGTAGATGCAGTAAAAGTGTTTGATAAAATGCAGAACCCATTTATGATAAAACTTCTCAGCAAAGTGGGATTAGAAGAAACATTCTTCAATGCATAAAGGCCATATATGACAAACCATATCCAGCATCATGCTCAGTGGGCAAAAACTACAAATGTTTCCCTTAAGACAAGAAAAAGAGAGGGACCACTTGCAACACTCTTAGTCCACATAGTACTGGAAGGCTTAGCCACAGAAATCAGACAAGAAATAAAATACCCAAATTGGAAAGAAAGAAGTAAAACTGTCATTATTTGTAGATGATATAACGCTATATAGAGAGAACCCTAAAGATTTTGCCAAAAAGATAATAGAATCGATGAATGAATATGGTAAAGTAGCAGGATACAAAATAAATATCTAGAAATTAGTTGCATTTTTATATACCTATAATCAACTACCAGAAGAAATAACTTAGGAAACAATTCTATTTACAATTGCTTCAAAATGAATAAATTACCTAGGAATAAGCCTAACCAAGGATATAAAATACCTGCACTTGGAAAATTATGAGACACTGAAAAAAAAAATTAAAGAGAATACAAATACCATATTTTTCGGACTGTAAGACACACTTTTACCCCCAAAATTTAGGAGGAATATTGTTTGTTAATGCTGTTGTTGACTTCTGTATGCATTTACATTTGCAAAATATTATGCTATTTATGTTATTAAATATTTTACCACATTTTTTGCTTCAAAATTTTTTCCTATTTTCCTCCTCTAAAACCCAGGTGCATCTTATGACCCAAAAAATATGGTATGTGGAAGCATATAGTGTGTTCATGGATAGAAAAAATTAACATTATTAAAATGCCCATACTATCCAAAGCAATCTAGAGATTCAATGAAATTCCCATCAAGATACCAATGGCATATTTCACAGAAATATAACAAATATTCTAAAAATTCATATGGAATCACAAAAATCTTGAGAAAGAAAATGAAGTTGAAGGAATCACACTACCCAATATCAAACTACACTACAAACTACACTACAAGTCCATAATAATCAAAACAGCATGCATTGACATAAAAATAAACATATAGATTAATGGAACAGAATAGAGAGCCCAGAAATAAACCCACGCCTGTATGATTAATTAATATTTGACAATGGAGCCAAAAACATACAATGGGAGAAAGGCAGTCTATTCAATAAATGGTGTTGGGAAAAGTGGACAGATACATGAGAAAAATTGAAATTAGACTACCTTCTTATATCATACACAAGAATAAACTAAAAATGGATTTAAGACTTAAATGTTCACCTCAAAACAATAAAAATCTTAGAAGAAATCATAGGCAGTAAAATCTTAGAGATTTTCTGTAACATTGTTTTTTCTGATATATATCCTTGGGCAAGAGAAACAAAAGAAGAATAAACAAATAGGACTTTATCAAACTAAAATGCTTTTGCACAGCAAAGAAAACCATGGACAGATGAAAACACAACCCACTGAATGGGAGAATATATTTGCTCATACATCTGATAAAAGGTTAATACCCCAAATTCATAAAGAACTTATACAACTCAACACCAAAGAACAAATAATCCAATAAAAAATGGGCAAAGGACCTGAATAGACACTTCTCCAAAGTGGACACACAGATGGCCAAAATGCTCAATGTCATTAATTATCAAAGAAAGGCAATTAAAACCACAATAAGCTATATCCCCACACCTGTCAGAATGGCTGTCATCAGTAAGTTAACAAACAGCAGGTGTTGACCAGGATATGGAGAAAAGGGAACCCTAGTGCGCTGTTGGTGGGAATGTAGATGGGTACAACCACTTTGGAAAACAATATGGAATTTCTTCAAAAAATTAAACATGAAACTGACTTTTGACCCAGTGATTTCACTTCTGGGAATTTATCCAAAGAAAGCTGAAACACTAATTCAGAAGAGTTTATGCACCTTTATGTTTCTTGCAGCATTATTAACAATAGCCAAGATTTGGAAGCAGCTCAAGTGTCCATCAATAAATGAATGAATTTAAACAAACAAACAAACTGTGGTACATTTACACAATGGAATACTACTTGGCCGTAAAAAAAGAAGGAAATTTTACCCTTGGCAGCAGCATAGATGGACATGGAGAGCATTCTAAGTGAAATAAGCCAGTCAGAAAAGACAAACACTATGATTCCACTCATATGTGGAATCTAGTGAACAAAGGGAACTAAGAAGAAAATAGTGGCAGGCTCACAGGTACAGAGCAGGATGACGACTAGTGGGTGGTGGGGTATGCAGGGGTGGAGGGACTGAACAAAGAAAAAATACTCATGGACATGACAACAGTGTGGTGATTGCTTGGGGGTGTGGAAGGGGGTGGAGGAGTATATAGGGGGAGTAAACAGTGGAGGGTGGAGACTTGACTTGGGGTGATGAACACACAATACAGTACAGATGACATATTGTGGAATTGTGCACAATATATGCACCTGAATAAGCTTTTTAACCAGAATAAATCCAATATAAAGAAAAAATAAAATGGGATAATAACAAAAACAAACAAACAAACAAATAGGCATGGATTAAAACAATAGGAAGCGCAGCATCAGAGGAAGTTCTCAAGATGATGTGGTAGTGTATATATCATAAGGTCCATTTGAAGAGCTAAAAACGTAATAACTTGTCATTATTGTGAGAATAAAAGGCTAGCAACACAAAGCCCAAATTTATAACCTAAATGAGAAAATGTTTAACATAATGGCCCTAGATCATCTTAGTAACTCTTCTGCAGAGCTTTAACACATTAAAAACAAAACAAAATAAACAAACAAAAAATCCTAGGCCATCTAGCTACACAGAGCTGTATATTAAAATTATTCGACTCCCTTAAAAAATAGAACTTTTTAATTTTCCATATAAAGTGAAAACAGCTATTACTATCAAGGAGTATAATACAAAGAAAATATGAGGGAAAACAATAACAGATCATTTCACTCTTAATAATTTGGTACGGTTACACACTCAAGATAAGTTCCTGTTAACATATCTAGTACATGTGTTTTCAAAACCTAGTGGTACCTTTGTAGAGGTAAATATGCTTATGGGTTATTGGAACAAGTTCATTAGTAAGTCACTAAAACAATAATCCAATCCTCAAGAATGAAACGTATATATCTGTAATATCCCCCAATACTATGCAATATTATTGCTTATGAGATCTCCTTTCCATTCCAAACACGTATTTCCCTTTTGCTATATTCTTTCAAGAGATAAGAAGACAGACTTGTGTATAAAAGTCTCTCCATGGGGTTTAACGAATTTCTGGGAGAATAAGAAGGGGAAAAATTACCTGTCACATAATGGGAATTAAATGCAAATATTGTACCTACTTGTCCACTATTTAATTGTTTTAATTTTAGAAACTTCAAGTGGACATCTAGTTATATAGAACTTTGAAAAAAAAGGTTGAAGCCACACAGTTTTTATATAATCCTGTCTTTGCCCTGTTTTCTTTCCCTGTTCCCCTACATATAACCTTTCGTATATTTATTTTGCTGTTCTCATTCTTCTTGAAGTATGTTGTTAAACCTTAAGACCTCATAAATTAAATCCTTAGAGTTATGAAAAAAAAGTAAGTGAGGTCATTTTGGAGTTGCGTGGCTAATTTACAATCTGAGTACTAGCACTTTTCCCATGTTAAAGAAACTTGAAAAAGTTATCAATAGATTTCTTTGTTGCTTTTACTAATGAAATTGTATTTATTTTTTCCACCAGTGGTAGGTGTTGAATAATTTGAATTGGAATTTAAAGGTTCACGGCTTCCAAACCAGCAGGAGTTAAGTCTTAATTGCTTGGAAATACATTTTCATGGCTGATACCAGTAATGTAAATGTCTCTATGTCAGGAGTCTCGTGCTAATCAGTTAACAGTAACATGCGCCACTGCATATCGAGGGACAATGTAACAGTTAACAGCTTGAAGCTACTGAAAATGTACCAATGGGGAACTTTCTCATAGTTTTTTTCACCAATGTGCTTCTTCATCTAAATCAAGAAATAGAAATTTTGTACTTAAGTACTATACGTGAATAGGAAGTACATTCACCTAGTCTGAGCTTCAGAACACGTTACACCCAATGCTGCTCATTAAGGTAACATTTTAAAAGTCAATCAATTGCTAATATGCTCTCTCTGTGTCAATTCAGAAGCTGTCTTTTAGGTCTGGGTACACTCCAGAGACAAGGATTTGATTTCCAGCTCTAGAGATCAGGTCAAGAATTGCAATAACAATTAGTAATTAGTAGTTAGACCTCAATGTACCACATTAGAAGGTCATTTCTCTGAAGCATTTGGTCTCATGAGAAGAAAGGAATACAACAGACAATAAAATGAACTATTGAACCTTTAAAATAGAAACATTGTAATCAAGATACTCCTTCAAACCTTTAGACAGCCTAAGTATAATGAGAATTTCTTAAGATCTCATTTTTTAATCATCAAATCATGTCTTTAGGCCTTAATTCTAATTTTGCACAACACATACTGTTTGCAAAACTATACCCTTGGCTCAAGATATAAGTTTGCTGTCTTCAAAATGATGATATCCCTGTGAACATGGATGAAAAACAATACATAAGTACTATTTTAAATACTCCCTACTATCTCCATCGAAAATTATAATTAAATAATTTATAAAAATCTAACTAGTACAATATATTTTAAAATAGAGCTACACTTTATGGTATGAATGTGGCTGGTTTCTAATAATTTACATAAAAGTAAAATCTCAGTTAAAAACTAAGATATGCTGAAAATTCATTTTCTTTACCTTCTATGTTGAGTTTTGGCAGCTTACATCCCATTAAATCTAAACGAACTTAATCTTAGTCATTGCTGGAGCTTCTACCCAACTCTAAAGTTGAAATATTTAATATTCCTGAATTTCGCACTGGGGGATGCAGGCGGGTGGGGCCGAGGCACCGTCTCTGTGCGCCCGTCAGCTCTCTGCGTCTTCACTGCAGAGACGCCATGCATCTGTCTGTGCTTGTCTATCGGGGCCGGGAGATTTGAGGACTCTGCACGGCGTTACTTGGGATAGGAGGATCAGACGTGAGGCAGAATTATTGATGCCTCTGTTATTATATCCACTGATGCCTTCTGCAGCTTTACTACTCTGGGGTCTCACTGCCTCTACCAGGAACTTGTCAGAAAATAGGACCCAGTTCCTACCACTCCAGAGCCTGTACACCTTTCTCTCCTCTCCACAGTGAAAGAAGTGTCTTAGAGCCTTAAGAAAACACTTTTATCTTTCTTACTATTTCCAAGACCTTTTTTTTCCCTCTCAGATGCTATCTTTTCCATATACTGAGATTAAAAAAAAAATCCAGGGCATTTTATAGATGACCACTGCCTTAAAAGTAATTACATAGCCCTTCTGAGGAAATAAAACAGAACCAACTCTTTTAGTAGAGCAGGAAAAAAGAAAAACATGCAGACAAAAGAAGTTAAACATAAATTAATACCTCAAAATATTATTCAGTCATATTCATAGAATAAATATTTTAAAATTTCAAAACAGCATGTTATATGCAGGATTTTGATAATTTAATTTAGTTAGAAGCAACATGAATTATTTTAGTATCAGCTTGGTACTAGAAATTCTAAAGGCAAACATTAGCCTTAAACTTGTAAACATGTAGTATTATGAATGATTATGAAAATAATTTGATTACTAGAATGTTTCACAGCAAGTCTGCTAGTTTCTTAAAGAAAATAGTTAAGTCCTAACAGGGAAGGATGAGTGTAATTTATAGCATTAAGAATTCCATGAATAAAAGCACCTTTGGATGCAAGAAACAAAGGTCTTACTTAGATTACTTCAAGTAATGAAGATTTGCTGTGAAGATCTCCAGAATTTCCACACAGCAGAAGCTTTCAACAGGGTATCTGCTTGGAAGGGAGAGCTAAATAAGTGGTTTTATATTTGCCTTCCATAATAGACACATTGCTTTTCTGCATTTTATGAACTCTAATCCACAAATAGGGAATACAACTGATAATATAAATATATTAGTATGCTGGCGTGTAAACGGTGTTAGGGTACAGAGGGGATAAGCGGCGATGGAAGGAGATTTGACTTGGGGTGGTGAGCACACAATACAGGGTACAGCGGAACTGTTCATCTGAACCCTGTAGAATTTTATTAACTAGGGTCATCCTGATAAATTCAATGAAAAGGAAAAAAATTAAAAAAGGAATAAGTAGATGTCTGTCGAAGTAAAACACATATAAAAGTAAAATAAAACCAACAACACAAAGACAATGAAAGACAAAAATAAGATAATTTAACTGTAATTGCTCTCCATAAAAATGTAATAGAAAGTAAAACCTGTTAAATTTACATAAATGGTGTGATATATTATGCACATATTTAAAAATAAAGTCAAGTAGCTTTTGTGTAAGCAGTAAGGAAACGGTGAACAAGCAAAAGCCAAACAAGATGACACTCTCCATCCCCTGCATCGTGATGCCACTATTACACCAGGTATAAGCTGGATTTTGGTATGGATGTAATCAGCACTGTGGGCCACCCGACAGGAGGTACTGACCTTCTCGAATAAAGTACTGGGAAAGGTACGTATAGTTTAAAAGGGGATAGAAATGCATGGTTTTGAATTTATATAAATATCTAAATCCAAACATACATAGTTGACAACCCTGGAGATGTTCCAAAAATTTTGCTTGTATGACTGGCTCTGAACAGGTCAATATGGTTGACAATTCATGTCATAATACTTCCATTTTTCTAAATGGAACTTGGTTGCCTGGAAGAAACTATACACTGGGAGAATAGACAGAAGCTTTTCCTTATATCATGGGACTGCAGTGATATAAATGGGCATTGCCCTTTCCTGACCATCAGCTCTGGGGTTCAGACCTCCCCAAACAAAGTTAAACAGTGAAGAGTGTCAGCAGGGTACAGCAATGGTTCTTGAAATCCAATAGCAACTTAACACAGTGTGGGGCAAAGTAGGTTTAAAGCTTTCACATGGAAAATAATACAGTAATTAATAAATAATTCAAGAATAAACTCAGGCATGCTAACAACTGTAAACCTTCTTTTGCCCAATACTGTATATTAATATTTTCTGTTATTGTGTCATCCAGAAAATTATATTCATAAGGAATTAAATCTTATCCTCTTCCCATTTAAAAGTCACAAACTATCAAACTTCCTATTTTAATTAGTGTTTATTCTTGGTCCAAAGGTTTATGGCTGGGGAGCGTGAATTGGTACAGAAAGTACATAAAGAGCTACCTAGAGTTACTGCAATGCCATGGGACTTTGGACAAGACAGCTTTCTTCAGAAGCAGTTCAGTACATTTGTGGAACCTGGAGCACAGAAGATGGGTTTGCAGTTTGTGAGCCT